>JAESVK010000152.1:689751-748142 GCA_017140935.1 Hamamelis virginiana | reverse complement strand
TTTTTTTTTTTTTTTTTTTTTTTTTTTTTTTTTTTTTTTTTTTTTTGAGACATTTAGGACACACTTTAACTTATTGATACTTTTCAAGACACACAATTATATGTCAAATGCATGAATTTTATGGGCACGTTTTAAGAATTGGGAAAATTACATTTGTTCTCCTATACTATTGGTCAAAAATACTTTGCATCACTGTACTTTGAATTGTGACACAATGACCCCTGTACTTTTAAAATGTGACAAATTGCACTCTTCTATTAACTAGTCATTTTTTTATTTCACTGAAAAATGGTATTAAACATGTTATTTTTTATTCTGTATTTATCTCATATTGCTAATTATTTATAAGCATATTGATAAAGTTTTATAATTTTTTTCAATATAATTTAATTTTCAAGAATTATTTTTTTCTAAAATAAATAAAATTCATAATAAATAAAATACATTAACAAAATAAAATAAAAAAAACTTTACGGATATACTTGTAGATACATTAGAAATTTAGAATGTAGGATAAAAATTGCATTAAAATAAAAACGAGTTTAATACTATTTTTCAGTCAAATAAATAAATTGTTGAATTATAGAAAAAGTGCAAAATACACTGGGTTTATTGACCAACAATAAAGGGTTTGATGAAATTTTTAACTTTTGATGCATTTTCAAGACACGCAAGGTAAAAAATAAAAAAACAAGGAGAGAGAGAGACGAGGCCACGAACGACTTCTTAGCGGGGTGGTGATGGGAATGTAAATCGAATTTCCAAACGTCATCGTCTCGTTCTTCCGCATTGAGAATTGAGCCTCTGCCCTCTGCCCTCTGCAGTCTTTGTGTTTATCTCTCCCTTTCGCTTGCATTGCGTCGCGTCTCTGCAGACGTTAGGAGATAGAAAGACTGAGGCTTTGTTGGGGTTTTTCGCAGCAAAGAAGGTTTGAGAAGAAACAAATAAACAATATGCCTTTTTTCTTTACGTTGGATCCCTCGTAGACGAACTAACCCACCATCATCTTCTGTTTCTTTCTCTCCAAATTCTTACATTTTGCCTCTCTTTCTTACATACCAAACACCTCTACATTTCAAAACAATGATTCTCATCGACCCACAAGGCTATTAGAACATTCTCATTCTTAACTTCTAAATGCCAATAACGTCGTTCTCTGCCCCGGCGGTCTCCAAAACCATTGCCAGGGTATTGGGTCCGTGAAGCTCTCTTCTGGGTTTTAATTTTCTTGGGTTCTTCATAATTTTGTTTAAATGGGCGATATTCAACTGTGTTCGCCACGGCCTAACGGCGTTATAGCGGAAGATCGCCTGTTCATGTCGGCTACTTCTTCTTCTTCACCGTCATTGCCGTTGTCGAACACTGATCCGTCGTCGTTTGACGCCGAGTGTTGGGCGAGAGCCGAGCAGACGACCCAAGAGATAGTGTGCCGGATTCAGCCCACTGTGATGGCTGACCAGAAGAGGAAGGAGGTTATTGACTACATCCAGAGACTAATTAGATGTTGTCTCGGATACGAGGTGAGCATGTATATATTTATATGGGTTATATTGTATATCTGGGTTGAGCTCTGTTAATTGTTTGATATGAGTTTTTATTTTGTTTTCTCTATGTATGAGGTTCTTTTCAATTCATAGTTATTCAACTCTCTCTAGTTTGTACATGGCGTGTCAATTTAGTTTCTTGTTTAGGGCATGGAGAAGAAAGAATTAATTCCACAAATGCTTGTAAAATCTTTTTTTATTTTTTATTTTTTTAAATTATCTTTTAAGTATCAGTATTGCATTCACATCTTAGACTGTAATTTCGAGACATGTTTTAGAACCTAAAAGGCAGGACTAAGACACAGTATATGGATTGTAATTTCTGTAAAGTCGTAAAATTGGTGGTAGGATTGAGATAATAGTGAAATTTGATGGCTAGGAGGTACCTACGTGGGATGCTTTTATAATTGATTGTAGTTATTACACATTCCATTCCTTGTCTAATCATGAGCAAACGATAAGAATAAGGCTTTCATTTGCTTGGGGAAGCTTAATTGAGGCAATTGTAGGATCAATGTCATCAAGAAAGAATTGGTGTTGGTCTGTGTGTTAATGTTTTTAATTAAAAATGACAAGGCCATTAGCCTTTTTGTAGTTTAAATTAATTTAGTGCAACATGTATTCAGTCTGTGTTAAACTGATGTAATGTCTAAAGATACATTTAATATTATTTCATAATCAATATCTGATATATTTTAGCCTACAAAATAATGAGGGATCATTCCCACTAGCTCTGTTCTTCTGTGTCTTTTTTTTTCCCCCCAAAAACAATTAGTGATTTTATTCCAAAAATGGGTTACATAGATTAATCTTTCTCCAATAATGGAACTAACCAAACCAGAGGAATTTCAAGCTAAACAATGATCTCCTCAGTACCTATTGCGTACTTTGCCAAAGCATCCGCAACAGAGTTAAATTTCCTAGAAACTGATCCAATCTTACGAACATAGAACTGGATTTCTTCAATTCTCGCATCTGCTATTCTGCTTCATTCACACTATTTAACACATTGATAGCATCACCTTCTAGTTCAAACTTCCATACCCCAGTGTCCCTCTCAAAATTTACCGGTTCCCTCAATGCATCAGCTTCCAACATTTGCTCACTTGATTCATACCTACGAAATTTCACAAATCCCGCAAGATAACAACCCTCACAATCCCTTATAACTGCTCCGATACCCCCATTTTAGTATCCTTGTGCCAAGCACCATCAAATATAACTTGTACAAAGAATGTTGAGGAGGATTCCAACCAATGCTGGAGCTTACTTGGACAGCCAGTGTAACTTAGGACATATCTGCTGTGTTGACGGTAAAAACCTTTTGTAGGGGAGCAAGCTCTGTTGAAGAGGTTATTGCTCCTTTTCAGTGTAGTGTTGAGTTTTGCTGATTTCCCTTGCTCATTTTGTAGGTGTTCCCATATGGGTCAGTGCCACTGAAGACCTATCTTCCTGATGGGGATATTGATTTGACTGCCCTTAGCAGCCCAAATGCTGATGATGCTTTGGCCTCTGACATTCGTGCTGTTCTGGAGGGAGAAGAGCAGAATGAAGCTGCTGAGTACAAAGTGAAGGACGTCCAATTCATTGATGCTGAGGTTTTTTTTACCCCCCACATTGATGATTTATTTTAAAATATCTGAGTCAGTTGAAAACATCTTTTATTCTATTTAAGATTTGAGTTGAGTTGCACTTATATATGTCCACATAATATATCATTTTTTAAAAAAAAAAAAATATTTGTCAGAGATTCAATTTTTTTCTTTCTGAGAATGCTTGAAGTTCTTCTGTCTTGTGACTTCATTTTGGAAACTCAATGGAGATCTTTGATATTCTTGTTAGATTAATTTTGGCAGAACTGCTGATAAATGTTCAGGCCAACACTGTATTTGTTAGTGTTAAGGGCATGAGTATTGTATGGTGGGTAATTTGGTCATTTACTCCCTCCATTGTCTTTTATGAAAGAGAGCATGCCATTGTTTGAAAATCTGAAGTTTTCCATCTCGTCTTCTTCTAGTCTTCTTTTCCTTCTTGTAGAATATGGTTTCCAATTGTTTTCCATCCTGTTCAAGTCAGATGAAGTTCGAGATGCTTTCTTCGAATTCTCTGCCTTTGCTAACTCTAGCGAGTGTTTGTGTTATCAATTTATACCAGGGAAAAAAGCCATTCAATCCATGTACCTTTGTAGCACAAAGGTCCTATATGCATGTATATTGTATAGACATTGTGAAATTTTGAGATCACATTAACATATGTAATTTCAAACTGAAATTCTTTGGTGGATTGATTTGGTCCCATAATTATGTGTGAGTCACTGTAATTTGTTTCAATTAAATATTTTATAGTTAGTGTTCTCTGTAGTAATCTTTTGTTTTTTTAGTGAGCTGTATATATTTTTGTTTTTAAAATATTGGGTTTTTGATGGCAGGTTAAGCTTGTAAAATGCTTTGTACAGAATATCTTAGTAGATATCTCCTTCAATCAGTTAGGAGGACTTTGTACACTATGTTTTCTTGAACAGGTATGATCGAATGATTCCTGTTAAGATAGGAAATGTCAACTCTCCTCCCTTTATAGATGTTGCTTGGGCATTATACAATAAAATCATTTTATTTGTTTTTGTAGCACTTTGAGCAAGTTTAATCTTTTATTTTTTATTTCCATTGCATTTGAAATGAATCTATATTGTTGCATGTGAATATCCTTTTAGGATTTCAAGAATTGGCGTGCTTGTTGTCATTTTTGGTGATGATTCTATTGCTTTCTAGAGACTCGGTTTTGTCTATGGATTTTATCTGAAGGATAAATATATACCTCCAAACACTGTGAAAAAGATGGAAGAATTCCATTTCTTTTGTGTTGAAACTCACTGGAAACGTGTAACAGAAACTTGAAGCCCAATATTTTACATGTTAGCCCGAGTATCTGAAAGGAATTACAAGTTATTTTTTTATTGTTATTGAGAAACAGAAAATAAAACAAAAATTTAGAAAATTTGTTTCCCACCAAGTAAAATTAAGTTGATGTTCTCTTGCCAAAATTCAACGTGTACTTTTCCATGATTTGGCCTTGCTAACATACAAGAATGTTCTTCCTACCCTTTAATAGCTTCTATAGTGGCTCTATTTGGATCTTAGACCTTTTTCTAGTTTATTTTGATTTCTTCAGTAAATTTTGCTTACAATTTTGATCAAGTATGTTTGCTTGCATCTTATTATCCTCCCATCCTTCCCCTTATTCATGTATCCTACTTTTCTTGTTTCTTACTGATTCTTGTGGATCTTAGATATAATATAAGTGTGGATTTAATTGTAGTTTTATATTCAAATGTTTGTCCCAATTATTAGAAAAACGATTGAGATCCCTGCTATCAAATTGACAATATATACATTCCACATGCCTGTTTTGGCACGCTGAGTTTAAAGCTGACGTTATTTTATGTTTTTAAAACTAACATATATCATGTTGCTCTGTATGCAGGTCGATCACCTTATTGGCAAAGACCATCTCTTTAAACGCAGCATTATTCTCATAAAAGCTTGGTGTTATTATGAGAGTCGTATTCTGGGTGCCCATCATGGTTTGATTTCAACATATGCTTTGGAAACATTAGTCCTATATATCTTTATTCAATTTCATTCATCTTTGAATGGCCCTTTAGCGGTAAGTAGTTCGAATCAACATTGCATTGTTGCAGACAATGCATGCATGAGTTTGAGTAATTAATGTGTATTGTTTTCCATAGGTTCTTTATAAATTTTTGGATTACTTCAGCAAATTTGATTGGGAGAATTACTGTATCAGTTTAAACGGTCCAGTTTGCAAATCTTCCTTGCCTGATATAGTGGGTAAGCAATATCTTTTTGTGTCTGTGACATTGTATGTGTTTCATTGTTTTTCACTCAAGATTGTGATTTCTTTGTGCGTAGCTGAGGTACCGAAAAATGATGGGAATGATCTATTGCTTAGTGGAGAATTTCTAAAAAATTGTGTCAACATGTTCTCAGTTCCATCAAAGGGTCTTGAGACAAACTCTCGGGCATTTCCCCAGAAGCATCTTAATATAATTGATCCACTGAAAGAAAACAACAACCTTGGCCGCAGTGTTCACAGAGGTATGGCCGTAAGAGCTGTTTTTCTTTTTAGTGAATAAACTTCTAGCTAGGAGGTTCAAAAAAAATGTTTAGGCTTATGTACTGTGGTTACTCTCATGGCTGGAGTTGTGATTGGTTTTCATCAGTAATTATGAATCTTGTTCTTAGAAAGTTTCGGTGACAACATTGTCATGATGTTAAAAAATCTATTTCTTTTGGGTAATTTTTCTGGAAGTTTATAATAACTTAAGTTCTACAAAATGTTGTTATTTTATTTAAAAATTATGAAGGTGAAAACTTCATTATAACCTCTTAACATTCTCACAAATGAAATTTAAAAGCCTTGATCTCAGTTACATGGGGTTGGATACATTAATTTTCTTTTTCTCCATTCAGCTCTATCAAGCGCTATATCCTTAATTAAATCCCGTAGCACACATGTCATTTCTCACCACTTTAACCCCACTGTTTTGGGCCTTCCTTTTGTCCTTTTGGGCATTCTTCTTGAATCAAGTCATCCTTCCATAATGATGATTTTCCCTGATCTTGTCCTCTATTGGTAGCACTCCTGCTTTCTTATAAATGCATTCGTTTGTTATTTAATCTTTACACATATTGCCAACATCCTCATTTCAGTTATACTCTTTTTCATAATATGTTGTTTCTTAAGTGTCCAACATTCTATACCATAATGCATAACTGGCACTCTAACTGTTTTGCAAAATTCTCCGTTAACTAGATAGGTATTCTTCTGTGGCACAATACTTCAGTTTCAACTCCCTTATGTTTTGAATACAACATGTGAGATTTGCACCCCCCCAACCCAAAAAAAAAAACCCTCTGGCTTGGCCTTTGCCTGGACACCAGCACCACTGCCAGCATCATATGTACGACAGCCACCAAACATAATATTAACCATAAACCACGACCACCTCTACTGCCCCATCCATTAGCCTCATCGTTGTGACTGCCATTGCTAGCACTACCATGACCTCTTCCATTGCCACCATCATTCACACGAGTAACACTCATGCCATGCTGCCACTGCCACCCTCACCACTGTCCATTGTCACTACCACTACCATCACTGTTATTTTTAACACCACATTCATGCATGCTTTCCTGTTTTCTGAAAAATGTCATTTTCGCCAAGCAGTTTTTGCAGAGTAACCAAACATGCTCCACGAATACAAAATAAAAATAAAAGGGAAAAGGAAAATATTTTTGATTTCATTTCAGAGGTAATTTTAGAAAAGCATAACCACAATGTGTTCTGATTGTTTGGAGCTTTCTAATCATGCTAATGATGGAACACATGGGTTTCTTGTAGGTAATTTCCATCGAATACGTAGTGCTTTCAAATTTGGGGCTTGCAAACTTGGTCAGATCCTTTTGTTACCAAGGGAAAATATAGCAGATGAACTAAACAAGTTCTTCAAAAACACTTTGGAGAGACATGGAAGCAAATGTATGGGTAATGTACAGGATCATGTCCCAACTGTTGGTGCTAGAGGGTCTTGGCCTTCATCGTCATCATCATGCACCAAGAGGTCCAAGATGTGCTCCGAAGACAATCTAACATTTCTCTTAGGTATTAGTGATAATAAGACATCAGGAATGGAAGACAAAAACATTTTCAGAATCAGAAATAATCCAGAAAGTTCTTCAATGGAAGTGGTTTCCCCTGAGGTGGTGTCAGAGTCAGACTGTCCTGCAGACAGGAATGCAGTTTCAGTATATCGTCTCCCTGGGAATGCAAAAGAGCCTGTGACCTCAGGTGTTCTTGGTTTTAGAACTACAAATGACATGTCTGATTGTTCACCTTCAAGTGGCAACTTGGGTACTTCTCTTTTTTGTACTTCTCAGTATACTCCTCATTTTAACTTTGCTGATTTAGTTACAGAAAATGGGAAGACTGAAAATGGGAAACTGTGTAAAGAGATGCCAGCTAATTCTGTTATTAATGGAGAGTCAGGTTCTGTTTTACAATTGGATCTTAAGGAGGACCATTTAGTGGCTTGCAATTCAATCTGTTTATGTAGTAATCATGAGGTTATGACCTCTAATGGTTTGGCAATCTCAAGTCCTGAAGTTCTGAATTCCCTGTTAGACCTCAGTGGGGATAATGATAGTCATATTAGGAGCCTGCTGTATGGTCAGTGTTGCCATGGGTATTGCTTGTCTGCACCTGTATCACCCAGTCCTACTCTTTCACTTTCTCAGTCAAGGAATAAGAATAGATTGGATACCATCCATCGATCCCTGCAGTTCAAGGGGAATTTTCATTCTCAAATGAACACAAATGGAGCCGTCTTAAGACCACCATTTTACCCTTTGAACCATCCCACACTTGCTAGTACTGCTATTACTTCCAAAGAAAAGCAAAAACCTCGAGGAATAGGCACGTACTTTCCCAACACGGTATTTGCATTTCAAATCTGTTTTCTTTTTTGTGTATTTTTGTTTTATGTTGAATTTATCTGATGGAGCCATAATCCTGTTCTGTATATGTTGGGCTTCATAATCTCATAGATTTTGTGCTTGGAATTTTCCAGAATTATCATCTAGGCTGGGACAGGTCATGGCCATGTAGGCAAAGGAATCAGGCATCAGGGATTAACGAGCACTTGCAGAGACGTACTCGTAACAATGGCTTGGCTACAGCTTCACCAGAGACAAACTTGTTTGAAGAAGGCAGCCATCATCTCTCGCAAGCGCACTTCCCAGTTCTAGGCCGTGGGAAGTCTGGATCATTAGATTTCCAGCAATCTCACCCTTCCTTGCAGGGTTCTTCCCTTGCCAATGGTTTTTCCCTCTCCTGTAATAGACTTGAATTTGGGTTGATAGGGCATCTGCCATTGGAAGTACCCTCTTCAGAAGTGAGCGGTCACACGGATTCTGGCACTCCATGCACTCTACGTTCTACTCCAAGCCTTCTGGCACCGGCAGTGCAGGATTCAAGACAAGTATCAGGCAGTAGTCCAGAAAGGTAATGGCTTTTCCGAAGCCCTGAAAATTTCTTGGGCAATAGAGGATATATTAGGATGTGGTTAAATCTCTCTCTCTGTCTCTCTCTCTTATTGCTGACTTGGGTAAAATCAACAAACACTCAAATAGCCGTTACATCTCTCGGTCATTATAGTGATGATCTAGGCCACTTGAGTGATTTAACGGTCTTTTAAGTGTTTGCTGATTTTGGCTAAGTCATATATTTGTTATGGGATGCAGCCTGAAGCATTTTCTTCATGGTTTGGGCTTTCAGGGTCGCAAAGCATTTGTACCATTTGAAAGATGAACATGATTTTCCCCCTCTTTGCCTCTGAATGTCTTTGGAAGGGTACTTAACACAGAGAAGAAAGAAGAAACAGAATAACCATATCTGCTAACAAACGACTACAAAGATTTAAGGAATGGTATGCCTTTTTTTTTTTAAATATATATTTTTTGGTGGTGGTTGATGTGTTGTACAAAATTGCATTCTGTACATTCTTCTGGTTGATTTTGCCCTCCCATTTACATCCTTGTGAGTTGGCCGGTCTCTCATCGAGTGATGTGATATAGCTGGTGATGTTCTTCACCTATATATATACATACATACAGAAATGCTATTATGAGGCCCACCTTACGCAAGGTTGCGTAAGGTCCCCTCCATATGGCCAATTTTATATAATAGTTCATAAAACTGACCGTTGGATTAGATGCTCATATTATGTATGTCATGCTTGCAAAAAATCACAGTGATCCGACGGTTGGTTTCTGAGAAAACTAACTTTGAAAAAAACTAGAAAAAAACTGTCATTTTTTATTCTTTGAATTCCAGTTTTTTCAGTCATTTTTCTTTGAACCAACCGTCGGATCACTGTAATTTTTTGCAGACATAACATACAGAAGATAGACATCTAATCCAACGGTCAATTTTATGAACTGTCGTAAAAAATTGGCCATATGCCCATATGGAGGGGACCTTACGCAACCTTGCGTAAGGTGGGCCTCATAACTGTCGTAAAAATGGGCCTTATATATATATATTTTACCCTTTAGCTGCTTGTAGCCTTCTCGAATACTATTAACAAAAATGTTTACATGTACCCTTATGGCCTTATTGAAAAGCATATGGTTCTTTCTTTATTTATTTTTTAGCAGCAGTAATAAATTTTTTTTTTTGGATGAAGTAATGAAAAATTGTTCGAAGTTGGGAGTGTAGAACATTGGATATTCAATTGGGGGCCTAGTAGGGATCTTTTGGGCTCAATTGATTGTCTTTGGGAAATTGGATGGGAACGAACACTTTTAGATGAATAGGTCAATAACGACGTACATTCATGTGCTCAAAATCTAAAATATTTATCTTAAATACTCCGTATAAAAATACGTGCCATTAGTAGAACATACCGTTAGTCTTGACGTGTCAATTGATGTGGAAATAATGCCACATTAGCATGCATAGGTAGATTCAAAAGCTTTTGGCATTTTGTCTCTATTGAATTTCTTTATAAACCAATGAGAGTTGGCCTGACGGCAAAAGGATGAGCTGTAAATTTCTATATTTCGAGTTCGAAATCAGCCAAACTCTCTTGGCCAGCCACCAGCCAGGACTAATAGATCGGTAGTTGTATGATCCCATGTGGTGCTGGCCCTGTGTGGAAAGTGGGGATTAGTTGGGCTCCGATGGCTTGGACATCTCATTGCTTGACAAAAAAAAAAAAAAAAAAAAAGAATTGTAGTTTTACCCCTGTACTATTGATCAAAAATATTTTGCGTCCCTGTTGGTTGATTGCAACACTTTGATCCTGTAGTTTTGATTTGTGACACTTTGTACCCTTCGATCAACTAGCCATTTATTTTTTTGACTGAAAAATAGTATTAAACATGATATTTTTTTTATACAGTATTTATTATAGATTTCTAATGTTCCTACAAGCATATCGGTGATATTGCATGATTTTTTTCAATATATTTTATTTATTATGAATTTTACTTGTAACCTGTTTGTTTTGAGGGAAGATTGAGAGGATGGAAGGAAGAATGGGAAAAGTGGAAGTAAGGGGGTTTAAAGTGTATTTGGTAAGGGAGGAAGGGAGCGAAGAATTGGGGGTGGGGGTGGGGGGAGGGGATCCTTTTTCCATCCACTCAATTTTGGGTGGATGAATGGAGGGATGAGTTATTTTTTTGGTGAATAGACAATATTGCCCTCTATATAAAAAAATTTCACAAGCTACCCTTACTTGAAAAAGTAAGGGTAAAATTGAAATTTCATACCTTCCTTCCATCTTACCAAACACATAGGAAGAAAAGAGGGTCTCATTTCCCTAAGGATGGAAGTCCATCCCTCCCATTTTCACTCCAACTTTTCCATCCTTTCAACCATATGGAAAAAAAAAATACATAAAAATTAAAATATATTGAGAATAATAATGAAACTTCACTGTGTATAGACGTATTAGCAACGTATGATAAATACTTCATAAAAGAAAATAACATGTCTAAGGATATGCTTATAGATGCATTAGCAATCTAGGATAAACAGGAATGATCAAGTCATCATATGCTTACATAACCGAAACTAATAGATAATTGTGAGATACATGTTTCGAAAAATTAACAGTTAGATTAGATACTATACTTATGTATGTCATATATACCAAAAATTACAGTGATCCAACGGTTGGTTTTTTAGAAATGTCATTAAGAAAAATTTTGACGATTTTTAGCAATCACAAAACAAAATTATAGGAATTAATGTGTTGCAATAAAAACCACAAGGATGCAAAGTGTTTAAGACAAATAGTACCGAAAGTTAAACTTTAAATTCCCTTTAAAAAGGTAGGAAAAATGACATTTTTGTACTTTCAATGTAGGACATTAATTAACGGAATTAACATTGCATTTGTTAAAATTAGCTGCTGACTAAACTGTCAATCAGTTAATGTTAATTTCGTCATCAATCCAATTAGCAGCTATCAATTTTAATAAGTGGAATGTTAATTCCGTCAGTTAATGTCTTATATTGGTACAATTTTTCAAAATTTTGGATAGAATCGAGCAAAAATAATGTTCAGGGATCACATTGGTATTCACCCGAAAGTGTCACTGCATAATTTACAACTAAATCACTCACCGTGGCAATGTATCAATTTTTTTTTAGTTAATAAAATATTGGAACATCTAACTGACGAATCCTCAAACATTAATTAGATAAAGTTTTTTAAAAAATAAGATAGTGGTTAATATCATGAAAGAAGTTGAATTTGGAATTTTTTGAAAAAATAAAATAAAGAGAATAAATCCATTTTTTTTTTGCCCTTTAAAATTTGGTAAAGCCTTGTTAAGGTTTTTGAGAGGAAAGTAAAGGATAGTTTCTTCACTTCTTGTAGGTAAGTTGAAAAAAGAGGAGTCATGGAACAACGCGCACCAGTGGTCTAGTGGTAGAATAGTACCCTGCCACGGTACAGACCCGGGTTCGATTCCCGGCTGGTGCATTTCGAGCGGTGACGAAACTGGCGCTCAATGTGATGGATTGGGTCTTTCACAGCCGTCTGATTCTTCGGACGAAATCGAAGCGCATCCGAGCTCAACTCCGCTTTTTGGCCAACGATCAAGTTGCTTAATTGTATATAAAATGATTAAAATCTGTCAAGCTATTTTTAAATAATAATACGGAGTAGTATATAATATAAATAAAATAAAATTTCTAAATTCAATAAATAGTTGTGTTATTCAAACAATATCCATGATAGATAATTTAGATATAATATAAAATTTTTAAGGATAAACCAACTCATGTATATAAGCGAAGCGCAACCGTGGATAAACCGAGCTGGGTAATATTGTAAAATCATTCATGCCCCTAAATTGAATGAGTATAAATTTTTAATAGAACAATAATACTGATCCTATGCAACATTACCGTATTCAATTCCTGTCTGACATATCCTTATGCCACATCAGTAATATGAAAAAAATAATAATAAAAATGACCGGACTATCCCTACCATAGTGAAAACACTTTCAATTCAGTTAAAAGAAAATGAAAATACTAAAAAAATAGATAGTGAAAATACTAAAAAATCTAAAATGCTATGAAAATTATATATATATATATATATATATATATAAAGGACAGTGAAAACACTAAAAAAAACATACATGAAAACATTAAAAAAAATAAAAAAACTTTAAAAAAAAAAAAAAAAAAAAAAAAAACCAATGAAAACACTAAAAAAACTCAATGAAAACCCAATAAAAAAGAAAAAAAAGAAAGAAGCATTTTTACTGTCATTTTTTTTTTCTTTTTTAAAATTAGTGAAAACCCATAACATTTTTTGTTGCCCCAAATATATAATCCTAGAGGGGGGTGAATAGGATTTTTGGTAAATTTTAATCAATTATTACCAAATAAAATTTAGGTTCAATTAATTTCAACAGAAGCAATTATATATGAACAATTAATTGAAAAGAGAAAGAGAGAGAGAAATCAAACTCAGCGATTTAACGTGGTTCGGCTCGCCTACATACGCCTTAAGCACTCAGCCCAAGGATTCCACAATCCACTAATGATTACTCCTTCAAGGTGGAGAAACCTTTACACAGTCTTCTTTATCTCAGGTGTAGAACTCTGACCTAAGCTCACAAAGAACTTACAAATGTGCTCACAAAGAACACCTACCAAGTGCTCACAAAGAACACTTCTTCAAACCCCACTAAGAGCGCTTAGCCAATGCTCACAAAGATCAACTCTTTAATACTCACTAAGAGCACTTCTTCAATCTCACAAGATATACAAGGATTGTTTAAAAAGAATAACTGCTCAAGAGTAGATGAAATACAAATTTAAGCTCTCACTAATATCTCTAAAATAGATGAACTAGTTTGGCTTCAAGAGATAACGATGATTTTGACTAATTTACACAAAAATGATGTATACTATGTTGGCTTGAGTTTGTGTATGATCATTAGTTGATTCAAGACTCATAAAATGAGTATAAATAGGCTCATAAAAGAATGTAGTCGTTTAGAGACAAAACAGAGTCGTTTGGAATTGTAAAAAACTAGCAGTTATGAACTGTGAGGTTGCTTAGTTGACTAGGCACAAGTATTAGTTGACTATAAGGTTTAAAATACTTTTAAAAAAGTTTCCGGAATCTTAATTGACTAGGAGAGGTGTGTTAGTCGACTAGGAAGGTGATTAGTTGACTAGGACATAGTGTTAGTAAACTAGGAGCTTATTTTTCCAAAACATAGCTACTGCCTTGCGATTAGTCAACTAATACAAGGGTTAGTCGGCTAACTCCAAATTTTTACTTGAACTGAAAGTTACATATTCAAAAACTACGCTTCTTAAGCTTTCCGCCCATATAAAGATCACCGAAAACGAAGTCCAGATGAGAGAGATATGACCATTTAAAGTTGAAAGTTTTCGTCAGCAAAAAAAAACAGCATTTCAAAAACTATAAGTGTAAAACATTTTGTCTTTTATGTCCATATAGCACACTATGAGTTTGAATCAATTTTTGACCAAAATGTTATTTTCCAAAGTTAAAACCTATGATCTTTAAGTCATAGTCAATGGAGCCAATTAGTTCGTCCTAAAAAGAGATTTACAATAAATTCCAAAGCACTCACACACAAGATAGAACACAAAGTCTTCATAAAAGGTTCTTCAAGCCTTGTGCTTGGCTTGTGCTAGGCTTCATCTTTGACTTTAATAATGTTGTACATTTTTTCTCCATGATGGATGAGCCTTCTTCAATTGACAACCTGAATCATGTTCTTATAAGCATATATATACTATAATGGATATATAAGAACTATAGGATAATGTCAATTATCAAATAATGACAACCAAATATTCAACAAGGTTATCCAAATAATCACTCAACAAAGTTTGACATTTAACAAGAGTTTATAACAAAGTATTATATGCTCAATTGAATAAACAAATAAATAAATCAATGATTTGTGGCTCCCCCTAACAGTATGTATATAAAGATACTAAAGAATATCATTTAAAGCATATGCATATTTTGTGTAAAACAAATCCATACTGTAAGAATAAGTTCATCATATAAAGATACAAAGATCATCATGAATTTTATCACAATTCATGCTTGCAAATTCACATAAGATGCAAATCAAATAGAATCACAACACAATGGTTGTTATCATCAAAATCAACCAACAATAGTGGAAGCCATAAGGCTAACAATTTTTTTTTTACTATTTTTAAAACTCAGTGAAAACCTTTCATCAGCTAGTGAAAAACAAAAAATTTTCAAACTCAGTGAAAACTAAACTTTCATAGTAAAAACTATGTGCGTTGGTTCTGTGAAGAAGAAAAAGAAGGGGAAGAAGAGGAGGAAGACATAGAAGAAGAAGAAGAAGAAAAAAAAGAAGAAGAGAGAGAGCGAACTTATAATTATTATCCAAATGGCTGTTGAAGCTGATCCAGCAATCATTTTTTGTTTTAGTTGCAGATCTGAAATCAGCAGCGGCATTCTCGAAATTAGGCAGCCGGAGCTTCATGTTTGACACCGGCGATGCAACAAATCACTTTCGACCATCCTTGTCGGAGATCTGCAGTCGACGAGCTCTTTTTTTCTTCTTTTTTTCTTATTCTTCTTTTTCTTTTTCAAACAGCAGCAGTAGTAGGATGAATTGTATGTTTCTCTCTCCTCTCTCCCGAGTTTTTCTCAATTTTTCTTATTCTTCTTTTTCTTTTTCAAACAGCAGCAGTAGCAGGATGAATTGTATGTTTCTCTCTCCTCTCTCCTGAGTTTTTCTCAATTTTTCTCTCTCCTCCCTCTCCGTTGCTTTGCGTGCAGCTACTGCTCTTCATGTTTAAACCGACGATGCAACAAATCACCCTTGGCCAACCTTGTCGGAGATCTGCAGTCGACGAGCTCTTTTCTTCTTATTCTTCTTCTACTTCTTCAAATAGCAGCAGTAGCAGGATGGACTATCTGTTTTTCCATCCTCTCTCTTGAGTTTTTCTCAAATTTTCTCATTCCTCCCTCTCCGTTGCTCTACGTGTAGCTACTGCTCTTCATGAATTTTTCTTTATTTCTTTTTTAATCATTTTAAATTGATGGATAATACAATTAACTGAAAGACTGAAGGCTAAATACCACATAAGAAGTTGCCACATCAGATGCGCAAGTTGACGGGATTTCAAAACGGGATCTTCAGCATTTTCCTTTCCCGCCCTTTAGGGGAGGGATAGGATGAGGCGGCCAATCGTCCAATACGCATCCTAATCCACGTCAAAATGTATGGATCATATTAGCACGGACAATGCTGTCATTGAGAGAGAGAGAGAAGAGACAACACAAAGTCGTCCTTGGAGGCGTTGAGTTGGGCATTTGGTGTGTCATGTAGTCTTGTCCATTGGTTTCAATTATTCAAGTCCCTTCAATGGCAAAATACATTTAATCTATACATCTCACTATTCCACCAGAAACATCAATGATATTTTTTTATATTGTACATGCACTACTCCTGTTATTGCCTTTTGTTTGTTTCTGGGATGATGATGTTGTTATTGTACGTTTTTGGACTTAATATATATACCAAATTGTGAGCGAGAGATTAATATATATTGCATATATATTTTGAAGTGCAACATTCAAAAATTAGCAGTGCATTACATATGGGGTCCTACGTAATAGGTTAATAGTATAATTTTATAATGATTGATTAATTTTGACCATTCGATCTTAATCAAAATTATAGATAGAGATAAATATGATCCATCTCGACGCTTTGTTTGTGAGGTAGGAGAGAATAAAAAAAATAAAAATAAAAAACTTTAGTTAGGAGAGAAGATAAATGGAAAAAGAAAAACAAAAATACGGTTCGTTTTCCCTCCATATTGTTTGGGGATGTAAGTGAAAAAAGTGATATCTCCTTCCTCCCTTGAGAGTTGGAAAGAAAATAAAGGAAAAAAAAAAAATCACATTTTATCAAATATATCTCATTTTTAAATTTTGTTTATGAGTTAATGAGTAAAATGGATATTATATATGAAAGTTTGATTAAACAAGTTTTATTTTCTCTCCATTTTTTTTTTCACTCTTTGAAATATAAAAAAAAAAAAGAAAAAAAAAGTTGGCCATGAGGGTTTTGAACTCCCCTCATTTCTCTCAATTTTTTCACTCATAAAAGAGTGGAGATCTTCTGTCCTACTTGTATGGACCATTTTTCTGTCCCTTTTCACAAAAATCCACTTTGAAAATCCTACATTTTAGATTTTCAGAATGAACTTTTGTGAAAAGAAACAAAAAAGTGGCATGTACAAGTGTAACAGAAGATCTCCACTCTTCATAAAAGCTTACAATAAAGAAAAAGTCAGCTCCTTCCCTTTCCTTTTTTTTTTTTTTTTTTTTTTTTTTCCTTCTCACTAAAACACTTCACACAAATGAAATGAATGAGAGATAGAGAAAGTTAAGTAGGACCCAATGTTTGAAAGAATAGATAAAAATGGATAGAGAAAAGGCAGACCAAGTATGGTGGAACTATTTTAGGAATAAATAATTCATGAAAAAGGAGAGAAGGTGAAAAGACCTGATTATTGTAGCACTATAATAATCATCATGATTCTCATACATTCATTAATAGTATAATAAAATAATGGTTTTTTTTCACATCAAGTGAGGATTACTTTTCAATAAATAATGAAGATTCTCATTGGTTTATTGAGGAACAATAAGAGGTGGAGAGGGTGGGATTTGGGTTTAAGTGGGTTTGCATGTATTAATCCCATTAACATATAGAAGAAGAAATTTTAATAATCATCTTTAAGGAGTTCTTTTCTTCTTATAATCATATGCCTCAGTTGTCACATTAAACTTTTTGTTGCCCCATCTTCTTATAAAGTATGACTAACAACAGAACTTATTTTTTTTATAGTCTTTATTCAAATAATGATTAAGGGCACAGAATTTCATGTAGCCCCAAAATGATGTTCACATGTTGGAAATTCTTTAGTAATTTTATATTTAAAAAAATTAATGTGGTATACCCACCAATCATTTCTGTTACATTAATTTTATATTATTTAGATTACCTTCTAAGACTTGCAAACCTTTTTTATTAATATATTTTGTAAATTATTTTATGGTTAGTGGATTAATATAATGAAGATGGGTGTTCTTATTAGAATTTACACGCTACCATGTGTATATCTAAAGTTTACCATTCGACTTGATTGAGATTGAAGGTTTGTACTTTTTGATTGGATAACCAACCGCATTTAAGGTCTTGTTTGAAAATTTTGAAATTTGAATCATGTCAAGGTAACTTTGTTTTTATTGTACTATCATCTAGTTAGTAGTTTACAGTTGGTATGAAAAAAGTTATATCTATGTCTTATTTTTAGTACAAATCCGAACTAATTTAAAGAAAAATATTGAAATAAAAATCAATCAAATCTTCAGCTGAAATTTATGAATTTTAGGCCGGCAGATATTGCTTTCATAAGAATATATAGAAGGGGGACCAGTTGAAGTTCTGCTAAAGAACCCAGCACGCCACTTTCTATTAGGCACAGCCACATGAAAATTATGAAAGTCATTTTTCAATTTTCATAATACCATAAGTATTAAGCAATACCAAAACCCAATGTCATTTGGCATTTAGGAGAGGCGTGCATGGGCACGTATTTCAAGCCTTTAGTCCTAAATTCGAGTCAGACTCCTATTAGACAGTGGTCCCATATCCCATTGGTTGCCTTGGGGGTGTGGTGTTACCACCTAACCCTTCAATTTTTCTTTCACCCAAACAAAAAGAAAAAAAGAAAAAAGAAAAAAAAAAAAAGGTGTGCATGGACCTTTCCCATAGAACTTTCATGCCTTATTAATATGATGTACATTGAGCAAATTTTGGTGTTAACCTTTCCTATAAAATAATATTACTTTTATTTCCATCATTTTTCTTTAGGAGAAAATTGAATATTCTATTGTCTCCCTTATCACCTCTCTTTCCATCATCTCTTTTGACAGGAGAAAGAGACGGAAAAGAGGGTGGGAGGAGGCTAATAATTTATCTTCTGGCTTTTTTTTTTCTTGCTTAGCATTATGGGTTATATGACAATACCATTGAAGAGCATTATTGTTGATAATTACTACGGAGTATGATATTATCAAATCTATAAAATAAATTAATATGATAATTGATATAACAATGTAATATCAGACCGGTATCATAAATACTATGTTAATATAATATTATTATATCAGACAATAGAAACAAATTCATAAAATGTTTAGACCCACCCTAGATTTGGCTTCTTCTTCTGTGTTTTTTTTTTTTGGTTTACATGTTAAAACCATGAGTGTAGGACAAAGATTTTGATGTCATTTGTAGATTAGCACAGAGAAAAATGGTCCCAGTGATGAAAGAAAGTGAAGAGAAGATAAGAATAGAATAAGTGGAGAGAGTGATGTTTCAAATGGTGAAGATAATTGAGGGGAATTGTGAAAATTAAAGATTTTTTTTTTTTTTTTATGTCAACCTACTACTAAATACTTGGCTGAAAGTGATGGCTAGCTATACTGCATTACTGCTACGGACCTTTTAGCCCTAGCTCTAATTTTTAGTCGGCGGCTCAAGCTTTCCAGATTCACTCGGGTCTAAAAGCTCAGCTCCAGCCGCTGCCATAATATCTATCGTGCAAATTACAAGAAACCTTTTTTAATTATATATAATGGACTTCAAATTCTTTATATTTTG
Organism: Hamamelis virginiana; assembly: GCA_017140935.1. Taxonomy (NCBI): domain Eukaryota; kingdom Viridiplantae; phylum Streptophyta; class Magnoliopsida; order Saxifragales; family Hamamelidaceae; genus Hamamelis; species Hamamelis virginiana. Next base: position 728,779 of record JAESVK010000152.1, on the reverse strand, counting down.
TTTTTATTATTATTTTTAACTATAACTGAAGTTTATAAAATTTTATATACTTGAAAAAAAGTAAAAAATCAATAAACTATAAAAATTGAATAAATAACCCCTAAATTATTTGTTTAATTCACAAAACTGACATAAAATTAATTAAGAATTTTCACAAATGAACCGGTACATAAAATATCACATATGTATCTATTAAAGAGAGTTATTTCTTTGATTTCATAATTCAAAAAATTATTTATTTAATTTAAAATTTTTGGAATATGGTAATTTTTTCATCAATAATTAATGACAGCTTCATGTAATTTATTTTTAATCTTAATAATATTTTATAGTGAAAAATTTATAGAATATAAGATATGACTTAATAATTCATATCTCTCTTATTATAAGATGAAATTTATTATGAAATATATTATACAGCGACTTATACTGAAGAGCAGAATATAAAAAATGAAATTTGATTTTATAAGGATATTGTCACAATTATAAAATAGAAACCAAGCAAGCCCGAGGAAACAAACCCGAGTGGAGCCGTTTGAATAACGAAATTCAAAGCTTGGCTAAGGAAAGTGGAATCTTTCTTCTCGCACTAAATGCCTGTCAAATATATAATGTAATTTGACGCCATCACAAGCCCACAGAAGCCGCCACACCTCTCCTCTGTTCTACTATAAACGCATGCAGTTCCGTCTACAACTGCTGCTCTTTATATATGTTCCCAACCCAGAACCCGCCACCCTTACATATCCTCCGCTTTTTTTCCCACTCCTAAATTTTACTCTCTCCCAACTTTTCTCTCTGCAGATTCTCTCTCTCTTTCTCTCTCAAATCTCTGTGTGTCTGTTCCTTTTTTGGTCCACAAATGGTACCAACAAAGCATAACCACGGATTCTTTAAGTTTTGGGACCCCAGCACTGTTGATCACCAAGCCTCTGCTCTATAATCTTCTTAGTTTCTTGCTAGATTTTCCAAAATTGTCCTTGCCCATAAACCGAAAATTCCTTTTTTAGTTTTTTATTTTTCACCCAGATTAAAATTGATGGGAAATTTTCTTTTCTAGGAAAGACATCTTCACACTCTTTAATAAGCCAAGATTTTCAGTCTCATTCAATTTGTCAAATCTTCACGCGTATTTGATTTTCAATCAGATGGTTGCTAAGAATTACGACTTCTCATCAGGCGCTGTTGTGGAAATGGCTTGGATCATGCTAAGGATTGACTATTCTAGGCTCTTCTGGCTCCTCTTTGGTGTATTCTCTTATGAAAATCATGAGGGGAAGCCTCGGATTTAGAGGCCCCAAAATAAAATAAAATTATATAGAAATAGATACAATTTTTGAATATTCCTTTGTTTTCCCTTTTCGAGAATCGAGACCTTTCAAGAGAATTTTGCGACAATAAGGCTGTTGAATTTGATAGCTCAATCAAACATGTATAAAGCCCAAGTAGCAGAGCATGCTGATGAAGCAAACGCCCAATATGGATATGTTGAAACTGACCCAACTGGTCGGTATGGTCGTGTAAGTATACAATCAATATATATACATATTTGTTTTAAGCATATATAGTCCATGATTGCCTGAGCTACCTTGACAGGTTGAATCAAGCCTTATTATAATGTGTCACGGTTTGATGTCAGGACTTGTGCTTCATGTGGCATAGTCCTTGATTGCCTGAGCTACCTTAACGGGTTGAATCAAGCCTTATTATATTGCTATCTCAGTTGAATTTACAATTGATTGATTAGGAGTATATATATCTACACATATATATATCAGGAAAAATGATTTGATTTTGTGTTAACTAATGGTGAACAGTTTGAAGAAGTTCTTGGGAAAGGAGCTACGAAGACGGTGTACAAGGCAATTGACGAGGTACTTGGAGTGGAGGTGGCATGGAACCAGGTAAAATTAAACGACGTGCTCCGGTCGCCGGAGGAATTGCAGCGGCTTTATTCAGAGGTTCACCTCCTCAGCACACTTAATCACGATTCTATCATTCGATTCTACACTTCTTGGATCGATGTTGACCGCAAAAGCTTCAATTTCATTACCGAAATGTTTACTTCCGGCACCCTCAGAGAGTAATTTACTTTTCAATTCATTACTTCTTTCTGTTTTATATGAAATTGCATTCGTTATAGAACTCATGTCATCATAGTTATCATATTTATCCTTAATCTTTTATAAGATTTTCTATCCAATGATTGAGCGGGCGTGTCTTAAAATTTGTACAATATTCTAAAAGTATATGGGAAACTCGTTAATATACTCTTGAGGGAGTTTCCATCATAACTTTCCTCTAAAATTTTATCAATTTAGAGTTCTTCTACTAAACTTTCATTCCCAAATTTTAACCATTGGAGTTTAGATTGTCATGAGTGGAGATCCTCGATCTCTCTCATTTTATATGCCGTCATCCATGCATCTCTTGTATGATTGGACCATATTGTTAGCACTTAGCACAGGTCCTGCTGGGTGTGCCTTGTTATTAAGACAATAATTCATTTAAATAGTTTGAAACTATTTCTTTTCTAAGACGTTATTACAAGTCTCCGATCCTCACTGTTCAAGCAATTTGATAAAATCAAATTAATCAAATAGTTAAAGATCATATAATGCATTGAATGGGACCCACAATCCACGACGTTATTACAAGTCTTTGTCATTCAAACAATTTGATAAAATCAAATTAATCAAATGGTTAAATCATATAATGCATTGAATAGGATCCACAATCTACTATTTGTTGGATCCTAATCATTCTTCTTTAATGATGATGGGGCTCAATCATACAGAGGAGGTATGAGATATTAAATGAAATATTCATTATTTTTTTTGGTTTTTTGAAAACACTCACCTAGACCCATGAGATACACAATGGAGGTAGTCATCATTTTTCCCTTAACTACACCCCAGCCTTGCTAAAGGAGGGATTCAATTCCGAACTTTTGGTACAACTATTTGGAGACTTTATTAGTAGGCTGGCCAACACTTTCATAATTTACAATTAATAGATAAACTTATTTTAAATCCAATGAAGGGATATTAAGAGAGGGTCTATCTTATGCTTGGTATTAGCTTCTCCTTCACCTTTAATTTATACAATATTAGCACACGGGTATAGCCAGATTGTTGGAGATGACATTCATACTGTCTTAATTTTAGCACCGAATGAATTGGTATCTGGCCATATGTTCAAACACTAAATTAACAAGGTGGCTTAATTAGAAGAGAAAAGGGGAACTTTGAGCCATTCATGTGTGCAAATCACTGAATTTTTGTTGGTATAATTTTCATGTGGTCCTTCACAAACCCTGTTCTATTATAAGAAAACACATTATATATATAGTCTTTGCCTATTTGGAAATAATGGATTTCAGAGTGTTCAAGTGAACTACATACTCTAAATGCAAAAGATATTTCCCCAAAAACTGTCTCATTATATGCAATAATGAAATGATTATGGACATCTGGTTGAATGCATACTTCCCAAATCTGTGTCATTATATTCACTAATGAAATGATTATGACTGATCTGGTTGAATGCAGATACAGGAAGAAGTATAAACGAGTTGACATTCGAGCAATTAAGAGTTGGGCTCGCCAAATCTTACGAGGCCTTACTTATCTGCATGGACATGATCCTCCAGTAATTCACAGAGATCTCAAGTGCGATAACATTTTTGTTAATGGTCATCTTGGACAAGTCAAGATTGGTGATCTAGGGCTGGCAGCAGTTCTCCATGGGTCCCGATCAGCTCACAGTGTTATAGGTACCTACCTTTCTGTCATTAACAGATCTGTGACTAGCTTCCAAGGAAACTCTAGCTAACTTTTATCAAAACCCTGACTGGACTAGCCGGTTGGACTTGTGAATTGGTGAATCTTACAGCTATCTCGTTTTGAGAAAAAAAAAGTCCTTAGCAAATAGTGGTGAAATAAAAACTTCTTACTCATTTTCACACTAAGTTTTCATATTTGTCAATTGGTTCCTAAAGATCCAATCTAAATTGGGTCAGTCGGGTCAATTCCTAGATGAAGTGATTGATGCATGCTCCAGCCATTATCATCGTGTAATAAATTTACTCAGTATACCTAACAACACTTTAATCTTTGAAAATTAGTTTTTTATTTCTTTTTGTAAGGAAAGCAATCATAAAAATCTTTATCCCTGGTCCATGGCATAAAAACCCTCCCGCCTTTATAATCCTACCTAGAGGTTATTGCAACTCGAACAGGATTTCTGCCCTATAAAAATGGGAGAGATACTATTAGGCTGCAACGCCATTAGCAATTAGTCTTGTTATGTATGTTTGTCTTTCTCCAATTATTTTTATTTTCTCTTTAAGTTCAGTTTTTTGTTGGCCATGTTAGGCACACCGGAGTTCATGGCACCAGAAATGTACGATGAAAATTACAATGAACTGGTGGATGTCTATTCATTTGGAATGTGTGTTTTAGAAATGCTTACATCCGAATACCCCTATAGCGAATGCATCAACCCGGCACAAATTTACAAGAAAGTGACATCGGTAAGGTCAAGTTTCCTCTCTATTTGGACCTCGGAAAAAGTTGAGGAAAAAAAATTTTCAAAAATGCTTTGAAAAGAATTCAGTTTTTAATGAATTTTCAACACTTTCCTTTCCTTTCTATCCTTTCTGAGATCCAAACATACCATTAGTGAAGTTCAACGATCGATCACATGCCACTTTCTTCTTCATTCAGGGAAAGCTGCCTGGAGCATTCCATCGGATTCAAAACTTGGAAGCAAGAACATTCATTGGAAAATGCTTAGAAAGCGCTTCAAAGAGATTACCAGCAAAAGAACTATTGCTTGATCCATTTCTTGCGTATGATAATGAAGTGGAATCGTCTCCTGTAAGAAAGATTGGAAGACAGAAGCCATTCCTGAAAGACATAGGAATAGAGAAACTGAGATTAAATGATTATCCACAGAGGACTAACATGACAATCACAGGAAAGCTGAATCCTGAAGATGATACCATGTTTCTTAAAGTGCAGATTGCTGACAAAGATGGTATGTTCCAACTCTTCCCTTACATGCAACTTTGAAGGGTGAAATTGCTTCATTGCTGGCCTACCTTGCCTTTCTGTAGTACTATTATACGCGTTGATGTAGAAAAAGTAGTGGACGAGTTTTGGACTTGTAGGCTTGGAAAAAGGTGTATGAGAAAGGCGAAATCATAATTTTTTATTAAAACATTAGATTTTCGTGGGCCGCCCCAATTTTGAAAGCTATTTTTGAGCTCTACATGATTAACTACTTTGTTGTTGAAGGCAATTTTTGATCCTGAAAAAGGATGTTTGAAGGGTCAAATGTCAATTTTAGGAACTTTTTGCTATTTTTGGTAATTTTCATTTTTACTAGTTTTTAGGGTTTATGAGTTTGGATTTATATAGGATTTTATCAGGTGCCTATTTAATGAGTTTTAATTATGTTTTCTAGACCAATTAGGTTTTTTCCATATTTGCTATTTTTTTTTTTTCATTTTTGATAATAGTATTAGGAGTCCGTAACCCCATATAATTAAGCTGTCTTTGAGTGTCTTGGAATTCATTTGGCCTCAATTAATTTGTTACTTTCCCTTATTCCATGGATTTTAGAGTTATCATCACTTAAAGAAGGCGGCGATCTTCTTCTTTACTATTCTATTATGTCACATGCATGTTATAGCCAATGATTTTAGCTTGCAGTTGTAGTCCAAGCTAGCCCACCTCAAGAAATTCAAATGGTGATATTTTTCTTGCAGGTCCTGCCAGGAACATATATTTTCCCTTTGACATTGTAACAGACACTCCAATTGATGTCGCGACAGAGATGGTAAAAGAGTTGGAGATCACTGATTGGGAGCCATTTGAAATCGCAGACATGATCGATGGAGAGATTTCAGCTCTAGTACCAGAGTACTGGAAGAAATGGGACCTGCTACCTCAACCTTCAGAACCTTACCATACATATGACTACCAAGAAGATGACGGTGGAACTCATCATCCATTCCAATCTTTCTCCTCCTGTTCTTCATCCCAAGCATCGCTCTCTGGTTTGATCACTTCACGCAAGATGGAGGAAATGGCTCTTGGCTGTGATTGGCTCCAAGGTATAGTTCTTGCAGTTGTTCAAGTCATGTTAATGTGTTGTGAATTGTGATAGATATCTTTTTAATCAGTTACTGTTTACAACTCTAGAATTGTATATTACTACCAATTAAGAATTGTAACCTTGTTCTTGCCTGGGTCTGCACATTGAGTTAGGCTGGGCCAAGCTAGCTGAGGTGATCTTGAGCCAATTCCAAGTTTCCAATCTCAATATGCAAGGGTCGGTTTGAGAATTTTGAAAACTAGATTAGGGTAGGCCTACTCTCGATCTTATTGTTATTTAGTTTTTCAAAGAAATCAGCTTACAGTTGATTTGAAAAAAGTTTTGTTTATACTTTATTTTCTGTACAAGGCTCTACAAATTCACAAGAAAAAGGGAGTTACCAATCAATAATGAAATAAAAATTGATCAGACTCATCTTCAGTTGGATGAATTTTTATGTTTTCCAAAAAGCCTCTAAAGATTGGGTTCGGTCCTGAAAGTGGTTTGGGCCCCCGAGCCCCAAACCAACCCTCTAGAACAATGGATTAGCTAGGTGATCGAGTGAACTTCAGGCTAGCCAGCTCAATGTCAGCCCTATTCCTAACTTTACATGTAGACAATTAATTGGGTGCATAAAAGGGACACACCAAGAACCCATTTCCTTATATGTAGTCAATTAGACTGATTTTCTACTAGGTGTACATATTAAGTAGGCCCCCCTAATAACAATTTGAAATATCAATATCAATTGAAAAATTGTTGTTGCAGATGATTTGTTTGATGATAGCAGTTCTCAATGCTCTTCGCATTCTGGAAAATATTCCAACTTGAATTACATTTCTGTCAACGAGCACGATTTGGATATAAGCTCTAAAAGAAGAGAACAAGCACCCATGGCAAAGGCTCACAGGTCCACAAGGTTTTGTCCTGAAGAAAACAGTAGGACAGCGCATTTTTTGGCTAGAAGATGTCACAAGCAATCCAAGGTGGTGATAGAGTCACAGGGAGCTTCTAGTTCTAAAGATAAGGGGGCGACGGACAGCCGGAGATTAACAAGGAACCGGTCACTAGTAGATGTTCGTAGCCAGTTACTGCACCGATCGTTGGTGGAGGAAGTGAACCGGAGACGGCTATTTAAGACGGTTGGAGCTGTGGAAAATATCGGGTTTCAAGCACCTTGTGATGTTTCTGGGAAGAAGGTGTCGCAGCAATTGAGTGGTGCTCGTTCAATGAGAACTACAAAAGATGCCAAGGGGAAAGGACCTAAAAAGGGAAGAGTCTAAATTATCGTCTCTCATTAACTTTTTAATGAGAGCGATGCCGCATAGATGTTGTGTGTGTGTATATATATTAGAGGTTGATGTGGTAAGGGTAGTTTTGAAATCAAGTAGTGCGAGTCCTCCATGTTCTTAAATAAAGGGATGGATTGGAATTCATAGTTGGTGTGTTGTGAGACTATTTGCCTGCATTGAACTCTTAAGCTAGCTCTGTTTGGATCCCAGAAAGAGTAAGGAAAAGGAAAGAAAAATGATGAAAGTTGTAATAAAATGGATTCCTGTTATAAGCATCTTTAAGGTTTTTCCTTCCCTTTTCCTTTTCCTTTTCCTTTCTCTATCTGAGATCCAAACATTGGCTTAAGGTTTCTAACATGAATATGGATTCTCTTGTATATTTTTTTTTTTATATAAAAGGAGAGGTAAGTATCTATCCAGGCAAAGCAGAGAGTGAGGATCTGGCGATTTAAGCCGTTTTATATAGCAGCATTCTGGCTAAAAATAGGTGTAGTAGATATACTTCTTCCTATATATATATATATATATGTATGGATTTCGGAAAGAATGAGAAAAAAAGGAAATATTGAAGATAGATTAGAAACAGATAACATTCTAAAACAATTTCAAGCTGGTTTTTTCTTTCCTTTTCCCTTAATTTTTTATATCAAAAGTCCAGCAAAGAGTAAGAAAAAGAAAGGGAGAAAATAAAGTTTTATTTTTTGGGTTGGTGAAAGGAAAATAATTAAGTTACTTAAGATAGATAGGAATCAAATTTTATGCAATTTTAAGCATTTTTCTTTTATATTTTCCTTCTATTTTTTGAGATCCAAAAGAAGTCTAATTTTTCGAGATCCAATTAAAGGACGCCTAATTTGACTAAGAATTTCTTTCTATTGTAACGCTAGATTGTTAGAGAAATGTACTAAAACCAATCATAAAGAGCATATCAATTTCATATTATAATTATAAGAAAGTTACACTTGTTTTGTATTTAATTATACATAATAAGGTTCATGAATAGATGATAGATATATCTCAAAATGTTGAGATAGGGAGACTTATATTTCTCATACACATTTATTGTAAAGGGTTCCTACTCATAGGTTTATCAAATTGGACATTTATAAACCACTAAGAGTAGCACAACTTTAAACTAGCTTCAATGGGAGAATAAGTAGTCTTTCCTATCTGTGTATTGACACTATAGTTAATCTGTGAGGGCATGTTAGAGAACATGTACACCAAACATGATCTACAAGAATATTCTTATGCAGTTTTAAGTCAAAAGAATATTCTTATGTTACGTCCATCGAATGATATTCCTTAGACCTGAGACACCAGAGTTATCTTGTGCATAGGGTATTAGAATTTGATAGTATCTCGTACATCTTTAACCATCAGGATGTAATCGGTACTTATTTGCTCTAATGAGTTATGTATGAAGATAGATGAGTGTGCAATAGAGAATCATCACTCTCACTTTGATGAGAGAGAATGTCAGGATTTGTTCACAAAGATAATTCTTATATTGAATCTCTGGCGAGAGTGATAGGTGAATTGTGAAATAGTTTCATCAGATTCATCTCATTGAGATTATATTTTGTGAAACATATATCAAGTTATTAAGATAGGGGTTTGGCTTATAACCATACCTGATTATTTTAACAATGATATTATGTGATGAAGGATTAAGTAACACGAAGGGTTCATTTAATAATACTATTTACCCACACCTAGGATACGTCATGATATGTTGCTAGATGTCACTCATGACTAGTGAAGATCTAATGATAAGTGTTATCATTGAGGGCAAAATTGGAATTATTTCAATTGAACCTTAAAATAGAAAGTTTCTATTTTTGGAGACATGAGATGTCCCGGTCCACTACTAAGTTGGGTTGAATCCAAAGAGTCACACACAAAAGGACACAAAGGAGCTCTTCAATTTAAGAGAGGGGTAAGTTTTTAATTTGTGTAACTTGTGGGGTCTCTTTTATTAATAGTTAATTAAGGAGGACCAAGTTGCAAAATTAGAAACCTTAGTATTTGCCTATAAATACAAGGGGATGAGTGCATGCGAGCACCAAGTCCACCTATACCCTAATAGAAGAGAAGCTATCATCTTCCCACACTAGTGGCCGTAACCTAGGGAGTTCCTCTCCCCTTGGTCGTAATTCCTTTTCTCCCTCTCAATTGCTTTGTTCAAGGGTTGGTCAAGTGCAATGATTTTGAGGAGTTTTGTGCTCGTGTGGATACCTTGGTGGCTTCATACATTTAAAGCTTGAAATCGTTCTAGAAGTTTCATCAAAATGCAAATCAAGTAAGTAATTAAATTGTTTAATTGTTGTTCTTACTTTAATTTATGATCCTATGCTTGTGTTCGAATCAAGGGATGGTTATGATAATGGATTCATATTTATAAAAAGTTTTATCATATATTTCTTCCGCTGCGAATCCTATGATCACATTTCTTTCACAGATATCTATTTAATTTTTATGACACAAGGTTTTAGGCCTAGTTTGTTTGTTTTTTTTTTTTTCCTAGGGAATTTGGCCAAAGGTTCTCCTTTATAAGATTTTCATACAAAAAATCATCTCAAAAGATCTTTCGTGCCAAAAGTCATTTTGGTATGAATTGGACAAAAATGTCATTTATTTCCCAAACAACCTTTAACCCCAACTTAGAGTTCACTATCTCAGACACTCAAAGTCACTACATCGAAACCCGAGTTCACTACGTCGGAACCCCGAGTTCCTATGCCGGACCCCGGAGTTCACTACCCCGGAACCTCGAGTTTCTACGCTGGAACCTGAGTTCCTACACCGGAATTGCTGTTCACTACATCGAAATGTTTTTTTAAAAAAATACAAGAAAAAAACAATCTCTTTTTTTTTCCCCTCCATTTTCTCATCAACCAAACATGGAATACCTCAAATTGGCTTAGCTCAGCTAGTGCTTGCAACTTCGGTTAGCTTCCACATCTACACACACGTATGGGTCAATTTTAACCTCTTTCAAACTGCGTTTGATTTACTTAATTCAATTTTCTATTTTCTTTCCTCTAAACATTTTATCAAGCATCTATTGTGCAATTAGTATACTCAGTAGCTACATACTCTATGTGTTAGACGGATTGGTCTGAGCCTACAACATATACGTCCATGTATACTCTGGTAAGGGTGCAATCTTTATTACAAATATTCGTCTTTAACATACCCTTATCAATAAAACTAATACATGCTCCAAGATTTAAAGAGAGAGTGAAAAATGGGTCCTTAAAATTAGTTTTTATTCTTTATTATAAAGTCAAAATCACATATAATGAAAGTGAGAAGTGGCGGCATTGAAAATGTTGAGACCGGACCACCATTGAAATCGAACAAGAGATGCATCAAAAGCTTCGCATCTTGTTCATTAACATCGATTCTCCCATCTTCTAAGCATATCATATCAGTCACTGGAATTGTTGTTTTACCATAGCCAACACGTATTTGAGAGAACTGGATCCAGAGCTGATCGTTGGAGTTGATCTGTATCTCGATGGCTCAGATCGAAGGCAGAGAAGAAGAATCAAATATCCATGGTTCAGATTAAACGAGTTGCAAACTAGATCGTTCGTCGGAGTTGCTCACCGGAAAATTGCCATAAAATTCCGGTGCTACCATGGTCGGTCGGTGGGAGAAGAAGAAGAAGAAGAAGGGGAGAAAGAGGAGGAGGGGGCATCGGGAAGAACATGGGTATCTAAGGGCAATAATGTCATAAAATAAATGAATTTTTAAAAATTAGTACCTTAGGCAGTAAAATCTGATTAATTAGGACTTTTCAAATATATATATATATATATATATATATATATATATATATGGGAGGACTTTAGCCAATAAATAAGTCTAAAATATGAATTTTGGCCAATTATCCTTTTTTTTTTTTTAGGCCAAGCAACGAGATGTCCGTGCTGTCGGTGCTCGACTAATTTCCGTTTTCCATGTGGGGCCACCGACCCATTGGATCATATAACGCCCAGACTATTAGCCCAAGTTTTAAAGATTGTGTTTTTAATCCTTTTTGCACCAACACTAAGCAACTAATTAATAAAAATATGTGTTACAAAGAGGATACCGAGTGTCAATAATTTGAACAGAAAAAAATTGAAAAAATAATATTACTTCTTCTGTTACCAAAACAGTAATGCTATATATCCCAAAAAATTGTTCCCAAAAAGTATTTCAAATAAATCATAACCCTTCATTCATTATGGAAAGGGAAATTACTAAAAAAGAGAAGGGTCGAATGTTTACAAATTTTTTGGAAGATATAGCATTTTCCTTACCAAAATGACTAAATTAATTATCAATGTAATTTAGATTTCGTATCATGAGATTTAACAACCTTTAAGATTTATTATGAGATCCTTTCAGGATATTTTAATGTCAACTTTTTTCTATATTGACATATTTTCCCTTATTTAATAAAATTATGTTTATTGTGGTTTCTTTTTAGGGTTTGTAACTATATGAGACTCCATATGGAAAATTTTAAGATTATTGAACTCTTTATGGAATTTTTTTTAAAAATTGCATTTATTTTGAAATCTAAATTATTAGTTTTATTTCTATATTTATTCTCAAATAGTCCATTAAAAGTGAGTTGTATTATTGGACCTTTTTTTTTTTTTTTTTTTTTTTTTTTTGTGGATTAATTTTTTGAAAATCAAATTAGTTGCATACAATATAGTTTATATAAATTTATCTGTTTAAAGATGTACGACAATATACTCATCCAACCTGTGTATACGGGTTATGTAAATTTACTTGTTTGAAAATCAAATTTGATGCATATAATACAGTTTATGTAAATTTACTTATTTGAAAATATGCAACAATATGTGAATCCACCATATGTATACAAGTTAGGTAACTTCGCTTGTTTGAAAATCATATTAGATGCATACAATACAATTCATATAAATTTACATGTTTACAAATATATGGAAATTAATGCATCTGTTTTTGGCAAAAAACAATTTTGGAAAAAATTCAAAATTATGATGTATAAATGAAAGCAAATCCGTCATAAGCTATATAATTTATCTCTTTCATAAATGAAGGTTTTTATAAGGGGGTTTGGGTATACAACTCATATACTAGGGTTTTCTTGGTGAAATACCAAAAAATAAAAAAGAAAAAAATATATTATGAGAGAATCAATTGCATGCAAAATAAATTTTGAAAAACTAATAGTGGGATTAGTAGAGGTGCTATGGTCAGGTGCACCTGATGCTCTCTTGTAGAGCCACTTGCAGTGTAAATTAAGGAAAACTGACCGTTGGATTAGATACTACTATCATGTATGTTATGTCTGCCAAAAATCACAGTAATCCAACGGTTGGTTTTTGAGAAACTAACTGTGAAAAAATGATAACATTTTAAAGAACAAAAAAGTCACAGTTTTTCAAAATTACATTTTTCAAAAACCAACCGTTAGATCATTGTGATTTTTGGCAGACATGACATACATAATAGGAGTATATAATCCAACAGTCAGTTTTTCAAAATTTTCACTGCATGTGGCTTTACAAGAGGGCACTTGATGCAAGAAGCATCAAGTGCACCTGATATTAGAATCTCTGGTAGGATTATATACTATTTTTATGCATGTCATGTATGCCAAAAGTCACAGTGATCCAATGGTTGGTTTTTGAAAAATGTCGCTGTGAAAACTGTGAATTTTTTGTTTTGTTTTAAATGTCACAATTTCTTCACAGTCCGGTTTTTTAGAAATTGATTGTTGAATCATTGCGTTTTTGGCATGTATGACATTCATAAGAAATGTATATAATTCAACGGTCAATTTTTCAAAATTTGTTTTATCATTGGTGCTACGTACGTAGATCACTTTATACAACTTTACGTCTTTAACTAAGGTGCACCGTATATAACGGACTTCTTGTTAGGGTTATATATTAAAAGCCATACTTTTATGTATTGGATCTTGATATTTATTTACTAATGAATTTTTGTATTTCCATTTTAATAAGAATCTGTATGAGCTAATGTTTGCATTATATTATATATCTAATATTATGCATGTGTGTCTTTTATTCTACATAGTATATGATCTGGTGTGTAGAGTTCGGCTTACACATGGAAGTTCAGATCATCAGCTCTTGTGGAATATAAGTTTTTTGTTCACAGTCTGAGATGGAGTTGGACACATCATCGATAAGATTGTAGCACAAGATTTCAGTAGGTCTGTCTTGACTATGGGGAATGGTTTAGTTCCAACTTCATGTGTTAGTACACTTGTGTGTATTGAACGGGACTATCTTGGGGTAATTGTTTTATAATGACATATAAAATAATTTATACCTCATAGTTATTATGAATACTTATGTTCTTAATTCCAAAATATTTAATATGCACATACATTTAGTGTTAGTTATTTTGATTCATAAAGAGTGATATCTTTTAAAGGTCAATAAACTCAGTGAGTTGAGTAACGATATTAAATGTATAGTGAATATTAATTATTAACGGAATTCACGTCCTGGTATAGGGATTGATGATACCCCCTTAAGAAAGTTTATAAAATTTGATTATGTCAAGCCCTGCAAGTGGATTTTATATCCGACATATCAAATAAGTTAAGTGGAAGGTCTAAAGGAGATTTACAGATGTTAACTAAATAAAATTGTCAGTAATTTAATTTAATGGACGGGTGTCTGTAATCTTAGCGTGGGGAAATAAATAAGTATTTAATAACATGTAGCTCGAAATATAATTTCAAATAAGATAGGGAGTGCAATTATAATTCTTTAGTAGACTAAATTATAATTAATGAAATAGGAAATTAATTCAGGTTGAATTAGGTTTTACATTAGAAGCCCAATCTTATTTCTCCTTAGGTCCCTGCTGTAGCCTATTTATATGTCACGTTTTTTCTGCTATTAGGGTTAGACATTCAGAATATCAGAAACTCTGATAACAGCCGTCAAATCCTAGAGCAGCCGTCAAATAAGATCACGAACAAAGCCACTCTTTGTTCGTGTTCTGATATACAGAGGAATACAGCAGAAGACTTGAGATTTTCAGTCAAGCATATTCGGATTTGATCATGCAGTATTCCAGTACGTGTTGAAACGAGATAAAACCAGAGAGATCTCGAAGGTATGACCCTAGTTCCACCTTTTATGGATTGATTAGACTAGAGAAATCATTTGATCATATGGATTATCCGTTAAATTTTTTTTGGTATAGCCTATATGCATATCATTGGTTCCGTTCCCATCACTCCTTACTTTAACACACTATAAATGAATAATTTTAATAATTTTGTAGGGCTCTAACTTTGTTACAGGTTGTTGTCAGTTGTCACAGAAAAAGTTGGCTGTGTTGCATTGAACTTTAATTTTGCAAAAGGACCAAATGAGATGAGATAGCTAGAAGTAGAGAAAATTTTCCAGTCAGTTGGGTGTTGGAAAGCAACAAGTCTTAAGGGGAATTTCTTTTTCAAAAGAGACTCATTATGTGGGCAATCATGGGTAAGGTTCCTGAAGAACACGTAACGGCTAGCTAGTTGGCTTGTTGGCTAGTCTTCAATTCTCATGTGGTCCTCCTGGTTCATGTCCATAAGCACAATGTGTGATGTTCTAGTGGTCCTGAGTATCAAAGATTTTCAGCCAAATGGTTTTAATTCCACGTGAAGGCCGCATGCCTTCCATATATCCCTTTACAGGGGGTTCTGTAGTATAGCCATTACTCTCTCTCTCTCTCTGTAATTAAAAGGAGAGAAGGGGTATTCCTGCTGTAGTTGAATGGGTAAATGGGTTTAGTTTAATAATTAATTTCTGTTTAATTTGGATACCCGGAATTGGTAATTTATATAGTCAATGGGATTTCCCACCGAATTGCTGAGTGTCACATGATGTTCTAATTTGACCAATTTTTTAACCTTGATCGGCTAATCTGGGGAAAATGCTTATATGGCATGATTTTATTGGAAAACACCTTACAAATATACATATTGGAAAACACCGCCCTCTCTCTCTCTCTCTCTCTCTCTCTCTATATATATATATATATATATATATATATATATATATATATATATATATATATATATATTTATTTGATTCATTAAGGTCCGGACCTTAAATTAATTTGGGGTCTACTCACAATTTCTCACACAGCCGATGGTATTTTGAAAAAACAGCCGTTGGATTAGATAATCTTCTTATGTATGTTATGCCTGTCAAAAATTATAGTGATCCAACAATTGATTTTCAAAATACAGTCCTTGAAATACTCTAACAGTATTTATCATTGGATGTTGTAACAATTGTTTAACAGTATGTATCTTGAAATCCGACTGTTGGATCACTGGGATTTTTGTCAAAGATGATATATCTAAGAAGATTATCTAATTCAGCGGTTGATTTTTCAAAATACCAATCCCAGTGAAAAGTGAAAAGTGGACCTTAAAATAAGCTTAAGGTCCTGACCTTAATGGATCATCTCTCTCTCTCTCTCTCTCTCTCTCCATATATATATATATATATATATATATATATATATATAGAACCGATCGTGTAAAGACGTTCTTACGCTCTTATCATAAGGACACTTTCACTGGGAGATGTATTTTTGAAAAATCAACTGTTGGATTAGATCATCTTTATATGTATGTCATCTCTACCAAAAATCATAGTGATCCAATGGTTGATTTTTAAAATACAGACATTTAAACAACTTTGACAACATCCAACATTAAATATGTCAAAGCGTTTCAAGAACAGTATTTTGAAAACCGATTATCAAATCACTGTGATTTTTGGCAGACTTGACATTCATAAGAAGATTATCTAATCCAACGGTCGGTTTTTCAAAATATCATTCATATGACTTCCAGAAGGGATGTCCTTGCAATAACGAGAGTAAGAACGTTCTGATAGGGTCGCTTTTGTATATATACATACATATAGTCTCCATCCTGTCATTACATGCTTTTTGATAAAGTAAACATGAATTGATAGATGACCAAGGGATACAAATTTTGAAAAACTGACCAATGAAATAGATATTCTCTTATGAATGTCATGTATGCTAAAAATCACAGTGATTCAATATCAACACTTCAAAAATAGATTGTGAAAATTGTGACCGTTGAAAACTGTCATAATTTTTTTTATTGAAAGACCGATTGATGTACCTAAGGGAGTTAGTCCAGTTGGTAGAAGAAGAGTCCATCTATCTTATCAACCAGGGTTCGATTCTCTTGAGTAGCACTTTAGGAATTAATTCCTAAATGCACCATGCACCATGCCTATGTGGGGGAGTGCACTCTTAAGATCCCTCGGGGAGGGATTTAATTAATTTCTGAATGCATCATGCCGATGTGGAGGAGTGTGCCCTTAAGATCGCTCGAAAATGAATTTAGTTGAAGTGTGCGCAAGTTCCTATTGGACTACTTTGATTTTTAATATGTATGACATGCATAACTATGATGTATATTTTCTCTTTTCTTAAACTCTTAACGTTGATTAAAACAAAATTAATTAGCGTTTAGATCTATAATATTAGAAAAATGCTATTCACCGTTACAAAGTATTCCTACGAAGTTGCTAAAATGAAGAAGAAGAAGACATTTAAAGGTCCTTTCACATTTATTACATATTTTTGTCAAATAAATAATAACAAATGTAAAGAATTGGTTGGTCATTGATGGAAAATTAAATAAGGGGTGTAACGCTATCTCTGTGGTGTGCGGCGGACATTGACGATAAATCAGCGGGATTATGTTGGGAGGATACGGAGGATTGACTAACCTTTCTCGCTCCTGCATGTCACACCTCCTAACATTTTGCCAACCCTCCCTCCGTTGATTCCGATAATGCCAAAACTAAATTTCACTCATTCTTTTGTCCCATTCACCAATTTGTCATTTCATTCTAATTTTTTATTATATTATTATTATTATTAGTTTTGCAATTAATTAAGAAACTTTGACTTCATCCTTCACTCCATGACTCCATGGGTTGGCTGGGCGGCGTCCTAGGGCCTCGGGCCACCAAAAGTTAAAATAAAAGTTAGAGAGAGAGAGACTGACATTCATGCCTGTGTAAAAGTCCGTCCAACTCGCGTTGATTCCGCGGCGAATTAATTAGCAGAATTTAAGCAAATTGATGAAATGGGTTGGATGGTTTTATGATTATATGATTAAATTGTCTGTGTAATACGATTGATGTATTGTACTTTTGAAAACTGCCAATGTTCCGAACCAACCTGCTAAATTTATATGTATAGAAAATATTCATCTCAACCACAATCCTTAAACAACTAACAAATTTAAGTTTCTTTTTCTTTTTCTTCCGCTGTTTTAATACTTAGACTTCATTGAATCAACATTTTATGCTTGATTAAACTCGTCGATCCATTTAAAAAAAAAAAAAAAATTAGCGATATAATAAATAGAAAATTATATTACTTGATTGGCTCCATTTAATTAAAAAAGTTATATTAATAGTTTGAGTTACGTTAATCATCATGCAAAATTATTTGAGTACTTAAAAAAAAAATGATTTCAGTTCTTATATCATGTCACTTCAAAGTTTTCTTACATCCATTTGTTCTAGGCGATAGAAGATGATAAGTGATACAGGACATACCTATGTTTGCTAGAAGTTAATAATAATAGTTTTGCTAGAAATATGGTGGTCCTCTGGACCTCTAGTGCTATATCCTTGTACGCACTAGCTTGTCTTACGATACAAATGGAACACATATTTTGGTACAAGACAATCAACTTTACGTACACCTTTGCCCATATATGGACAGGTTGCCTATTTCTTGTTTTACCACTATATTGTATGCTCGTTTTTAAAATATTAATGTGGATTGAGTATTTTGATAAATCAGCTGTTGGATAAGACATACTCCGTATTTTTTTATGTAAGTCATTTACATTAAAAATTGCAGTGATCTAATAGTTAGAATTTAAGAATTCTCACTACAAAAAACTACGATGTTTTTAATTATAGTAATTTTTAAGGTAATATCAAAAACCAATTGTTAGATGACCATAATTTTTGGCATAAATAACATGTATAAGAAATATATCTTATGCAACCGTTGGTTTCTCAAAATATTCGATCCACGTGCATTTGTGTTTAGAAAATGAGCGGTAGATATAATGGTAAAAGAAGATGTAAACGGAACCTGACCCATGTGTACACACACACACAGGGGACATGTTCTGTTTACTAACATTTTTACAAATAGTTTTACTAGTGATTTGCATATCTCAATGTAGGAATTGTATTTTGAGAAACCTACCGTTGAATTAGATATCCTTATGCATTTCATATATGCCAAAAATCAAATTAATTGGACATTAGTAGCCATTTGATCCATAAAGTCTCATTTCTAATCAATAAAAAATATTACAGCTTTTCATAGTAATGGATGAAGTAGCTCTTAATCTCCGATCGACTTGATATTTTGTATATATGATGTGTATGAGAAGAACGTTTAATCCAATGGTGGTTTTCTCAAAATACATGCAACTACCACATTAGGTTTTGCAAATCACTGGTAAAATTATTGGTAAACGAAACTTGTAATATAAAGTCCCGATCTTAAAAGGACGTCTTTACCTTTCTTATCATCAGCCCACTTTCATTGGAATAAGTATTTTGAAAAATCTATTGTTGGATTAGGTAATCTTTTTATATATCACATCATAGTGATCCAATGATAGGTTTTCAAAATATAGACTATTAATTAAATAATTGTCATAACGGTAGAAACTGTTGCATTATATAATCCAACTGCCAATTTTTCAAAATACATATTCTATGGCTTCTTAGTAAGGATGGGCTAATGATAAAATAGGTAAGGACATCCTTATCTGATCGTATTCATATATCTATATATCTTTTTTTGATATGAATTAAATCACGAAACAACAATAAATTAAGCAGCAACCTATATAGAAGATTTAATAGCTAGAAATGGTAATTCCCCCAAAAATATGTTGTGGTCTGTACCACTTATTTTGCGGAAGTTGTGTGGTGGGCGATAGCCAACATTCATGGGAGAGGGAGAGATAAATCCACCAATACAATAATCAAAACTGAGATTACAAAACAAAAGGAAATAAATCATCACAATCCAAATCCCATGTTACACCTAAATCTCTCGCAACTTACAAAGTGATTTTTATACAATGAACAACTGACCCTCTCCAAATCCAAACGAGCTAGATCTTCAAATTCAACTGATCTCTTCATGATGGTGGTAAAGTAAAGCACCCAAAAAAACTCTTCAACAACTGGTACTCCCTTACTCCAATGCATGCCTCTTTATCACAACTAGTACTCTCCCACACACACTAATGCTACAGGTTTGATATACACATATACAGAAATGAACCTATCAGCACATGCTGACTTTTCGAAAGTCAGTGTGAAGCTCATAGGTGATTGTAGATGCATATTTTAAAAAACTATCTGTTGGATTAGATACTATGCATATGTATGTGAGGCATGCCAAAAATCACAGTGATCCAATGGTCGGTTTTTCAACTATGTCACTGAGAAAAACTGTGACAGATTTCAGCGGTCAAAATTTTTCACGGTCAGAGTTTTGAGATGCGGATCACTTCGATTTTTGGTAGATGAGACATCCATAACAAGAGTATCTAATCCAACAGTCAATTTTTCAAAATATGCATCCCCAAATTCCCTATGAGCACCATGCTGACTTTCTCGAAAGTCAACATGAGCTTACTAGATCCGGACTCTGCACACACACACACATATATTAATATAGAGAGAGAGAGAGAGAGAGAGAGAGAAATGTTCCGTTGAACATTTGCTGATTTTGGTAAAATCAACTTAGATTGCCGTTACAAAAATAATTCTTCTAGACTATGAAATACTAACTTCTCTGAAGTTCTAGGTGGGTAAGAATTTTAACAAGTTTCTCCCAATGTGGACCTATCCAATAATGAAGTAAGCAAAAAAATTAACAAAATATAAACCATGTTTGGTCATGAACTCTGGAAATGGTTTTTTGTTTTAAGGGTTTAAAAAACAGAGAATTGAAAACTTTTTTCTTTCTTTTTTTTTTTTTTTCAGTTTTCATAATTTTGTCTAAAATTTTTGTTCTTATTTTCAAAGAACAAATTAGCCAAACATATTTTTTACTCTGTTTTATATTTTTTGAATTCTAAGTGACCAATGTTATTCCATCCACCTATTTCACCCACCTCTTTCCACTCATATTAGTTGGCATTTAATATGTGGTTCACATAAATAAAAGTAAAATTTTTATTGTTTCAACATCTTAAATATGATTGGTCCATGTGAGGTGGATGAAAAAAAAGATGGGTGAAATAGATGGCTGAAGTAGCATTTTCCCTAAAAGTAAAGGATTATTTTCGAAATTCAAGACAGAACATGGCCATAGTATCAACCTTTTTTCAATGGTGCAGAAACAGTATTATGAGTGATATATGATCAGATAAGTACTTAAAACGGTTTGAAAATTTCAATGATTTTGTTTTTTGTGAGAAGCCAAGCTTGAGTTATTCATGAGATTTCCTTTTACTGTCATCTAAGAGATTTGATATGTGTTGTGAATTTTCCCTCTTCTTGTTGCCTTTGTTTCTTGAGATTTGAATTCTTTAGAATCTACAAATTTCGAGAACTGAAATCTCACCACCCATCTTGAATTTCTCATAATGGAAAGAACTCTTTAAAATTATAATTGAATTATTGTTCACATTTCCGAGAAACAGTCCTACCTCCAAGTTTTCTAAAAACAGAATCAAAACAAGAAGCCCCATTCAAGAATGACTTTTTCTACTTTTTCAATTTAATAAAGACCATACCTTTAATGCTCATGGAATGTGTATTGTCGTTTTTACATCATTTTGAAAATTTATCACCTAATTTTGATTGTTCATTTATGATTATCTTTTACAACGAGTTATGTTATGGGGACTAAGCTTTATATATAGCAAAATTAAATGATAGCACGATAAAATCTATACTTTCATGCAAAGGGCCTGTTTGAGAACTTTAAAAATTGGGTTTGATCAGTTCTGATCTCTTTCTGTTATATGATTTTTATGTAAACCAGCTTATAGTTGGTTTGAAAAAAACTGTATTTATGTCTTATTTTCTAGACGGGATTGAACTGATCTATAGAAAAAATGCATTTACCAAACAGTACTAAATAAAAACCAGACAGGCTTATCCTTAGCTGACCAGGTTCTTAAGTTTGCCAAACACTCTCCTAAAATACATGAAAGTAGATGTTATTTTTTTTCTTTTCAAGACAATTAGTGGGGTTAGTTGTTAGTTAATGAGGACTTGAACCCAGGACCTCAACACCTAAGCCAAAAAAAAATGAGTTACAATTCTGACAAAGTAGAGGCTCTATCATTCTCCCTTTAAAATTTTTGGCCAAAAATCAAATTTGGTTCCTTCACAATTTTTCTCCTCAAATTACAGTTGCATGACAGCTAACCTTAAAATAGGTGTAAGTCCATTCAATTATAAAACATCCCAAAAATATTAACAATCCTGTTTGCCTAGCAACTTGAGTGAATTAATCAACTTGCAATTGTTGGGAAATGCTCAACTCTTGCAGAGAACCCATAAAGGACTGGTAATGTTTGACTTGAACCCATCAGCCCATACTGCAGATTTCAGCTGTCAAAGACTGAAAATCTTGCTACCATGAAGGTATTCAATTGAGAACCCCAAAATTCTAAGGAGAACTAATACAAAAAGAAGAAAATAAATGAAGAAGAAGAAGAAGAGAATCCATAATTATTAAAAGCTGATAATGTTAGGTTGATCCCATCAGTCGATACTGCTGATTTCAGCTGTCAAATACTCAAAATCTTGCAAATATGAAGATACTCAATTCAGAACCCAAAATTCTAAGGAGAATCATTACAAAAAGATACTAAATTGAGAACCAAAAATTCTGAGGAGAATTATTACAGAAAAGAAGAAGAAGGAGGAGGAGGAGGAGCTCTGTTCTGACAGGAGTCTAACATTAACAGGATTGTAGCAATGGATAATGTTATATGCGGCGATCAGTCAAGTCGAACCAGATTTGCTCAAAGGCCTTGACAATGAGGTCATGGTACTCATCTGAATTCAATTGAAGGTAACAAGCAAGAAGCTCTTCCAAATCCTTCGATGCCCGTATATTATTCTCCACAATCATCTCCACCATTGAATCCCTGAAGTCTCTTTGTGGATCAACTGAGGACTTCACAATTGCAAGGCTCTCTGCAAGCCTCATACTCTGTCCCTTGCAGGTTGTTGAAGACGACGACATGCTCTTTCTGCCATAGCCTTGAATCTTCCTGCTTGCTATTCTTGGAGAATTTGATCTCAATTTTATGCCAGTAGAATTAGGAGATGACTTTCTGGCAAGAGAATTGATCTTGGGTAGCTCTTTTTGAGTCTTAAAACTATCCTCTTTGACAGTTTTGATAGAGAAAGATCCTCCATGAGCTTTTATCTCCTCCAATTTAGATGAATTTCTTCTAAACTTAGTGGCATCCACTGGAGTGTAATTGAATTTAGCAGGCTTTGTCAAAATTGGAGGAAGCTCTAGCTCTGAAATCGAATCAAATTCGTCTAGTTTCTCAAGTTTCCTAGAGAAGGATTCGTTATTGTTCATGTCGATGATGATATCAGTAGTTGAAGAACTAACTCTGCAACTGCAAGAACCCGATAAAGATAATGAGACTAATTCATCAAATGAATTGGAAGCAACATTAATGGTATTGGACTCGAATTTGGGTTCGACAGATTCATGGAATTCAGGCTCAGGGGAAGTTATTTCAGTGGGGGAGACAGAGTAGTCTTCCTGAGACTGAGTTGAATCATCAGCTGGCTTAGTCCAGACTGAGTTAAATGTGGCACGGCAGCTGCAGCCAGCAGAGACAGAGGAAGAGACAAGTTTATGAGATGGCTTATAAATGGTTTTTCTCTTGGGTCTTTTCTTGGATGATTTTCTTGGTGGTTCAGGAAAATGGGTGTCTGAGACTTTTGGGTTAACGGGTGAATTGTAGAATCTGTCAGATTTAGAGGGTTCTGTGGTAAAGTAGTAGGAGTCTTTTGGCTGAGAAATGTGGGGTTTGTGTGATTTTGTTGGTTGTGAGGGTTGTTTTTTGTCAACTGGGTGAGAGGTGTTTTGGTTTCTGGGTCTGCTGCTCATGTCTTTGAGCTTGTAAAACCAGGCATTTGGCATCATATCTGATAGCCTAAACCTGTGATTACCCATCCAGGATGAAGTCTCTCTCTCTCTCTCTCTCTCTCTCTGAGGTTTGCTTGTGTTTCCCTTAGGAGAGAGAGGCTACTTTGTTTCGGTGATAAAAAGGGATAATATGATGGTCCCCTATGAAAAGTTTGAGCATGAAAGCAAGGGAGCAAGAAAGTTTGTAAAATGGACTTCTTTCATCATTACTACCAGCACAAACTAATTTTTGTTTTCTATGTACATTAACATAATCAGAGGTCTTCTTTATGGATGGTGATCTCCTGGGTTTGACTCATCGAGAAGGAGCTGGGAATCCCTTTAGGTAACTACAGCACATTTAACAGTATTTTTTTCTTATCCTATGACTTTGTGGGGGAGAGAGCCCTAATTTTTGAAAATTTTCTATATATTGTATATACTACACAATCACTCTAAAGACTGACATCTCCGATTTAACAATAAGATTGAATGAACAAACTAGAATTAAAATTTTGAAAAGAAATTGAGACAGTTATCGAAAAGAGAGGAGAGAAAGAAGAAAAAGAGAGAGTACATTAAAGGGAATGTGAAGAAAAGAAAGAGAATTTTAACTAGGTAAGATTAAAGGAGCAAATTAGAATTAAAATTTTGAAAAGAAATTGAGGCAGTTGTTGAAAAGAGAGAAGAGAAAAAGAAGAAAAAGAGAGTATATTAAAGGGAATGTGAAAAAAAAAAAGAGAATTTTAACTATAGACTCACACAAACATCATGCATTTATATTTTTATCTTCCTCAATTAAGGTGAGAACAATTCATTTTTTACAAAATTGTTTTTGAGCAGACTTGAATCTACTATATAACATATATATAATGACCCAAAAAGGATTTAAAATGAGAGAGTTATATATACTCAATTGAATTTCAGAAAATACATAATCTTAAAATAGGTTATTTTGAACTATGTGCCACAAACTTTAACAAACTCGAATGTATTATCTGAATTTGAATGAAAAGACTATTAAACCTTTGTAAATTGTGGATTGAATACTATCATCGTCAAATAATTTGTATGGTATTGCAATTCTAGTACTAATATTTTGTAAAATTACAATTTTACACCTTATAAAAATGGTGGTTTTATGCTATTTACACATTGAAAAAAAAAAATTACTCTTTCATTAAAATTTTGGGCCCCTTCAAGAAAGAATCCTGGTTCTGCCCCTGTATGGATTCCAATGTGCTGGAAGAAAAGAATTAGGCATTTTTTACAAATCAATTTTGAGTTTCTTGCAGTTGATGCTCAATTAACAATGTTTTTCTGATTGAAGATTACTAAAAAGTTATTACGTACCCAAAATAGAATGTGTTAGAATGGTGAGCTAGATATAATCTTAATTCTTAATAATATACGAGAGGATGGCTCTCAAGATTCAAACCTGCACATTCGTTCTTGGTCAATGATTTTGCCGCCACTTCAAAAATCACTCTTTATTAAGAGCCTCACTTTGATTCTCCCTCTCTAATCCAGATATAGGAATAATGATGATCTTACAAATAAGGAACACATTTTTGTCTACCAAGTGGTGTTTTACCGTGCTCCACACATCATGATATTCAATGCCTTTTCAACTGCTCAATGTCCATGGGGCCCATTAGTCATTTTCTCCTCTCCACCCAGCTCTTGATTAAGTGCTGAGTTGAGGTACCAATCATGATTCTGACTTGACTTCTTGCTCACAAGGCCTTAAAATTGAGAAATTTATGCAAATCATAACCTTTGTTTAACCTTCCATCTATGCACCCAGTCTTGTACTGTTCCTTTTTGCTCAACATCTTTAAGGGGGAAAAGGGCTTAGAATGCATAAACCCTATTGGAAATTCTAAAAATTATATCAAGCTATTGAAGCTATCTGGTTTTTCTTTCTTTTTTTACAAAGTTGTATATATATATATATATATATATCACCCTTAGTGGGAGAGAGAAAATTAAAAGAAAAAAAAAGTAATAAATTAAAGGGTGCAATCTTAAAACGAGAGAGAGAGAGAGAGAGAGAGAATTAATTGAGTAAATACAGTGCACCCATTTTTTAGGCTAAACATAGAAATATACCCTTATCCTAAATCCCTTCTTACTAATAAATAGATATCAATGAGCTTTCATGGACTCAAATTAAAAGAACAGATTCAAAAAATTGGGACTTCAGTACCAAAAAAAAACTAAAGAAATTTAAACATATTTCTCCTCCGCACCTTCTCTTCTCTCTCTATTTCCGTCAATATCTCCTACTTTGTCTCCAAAAGTGAAAATTATGAATGGACCAGCTTCTTATTTTCTATTGAAATGCAGTCTATACGTACACGGCCAATTCAGCTTCTTGGCTTTTTTTCAGAAACGACCCAATAAGCTTATACAAATGTAATTCACATGGTAGATGGTACGGTGTTGGGACCAGGACAGGCCCAAAAAGCCATACACATACTGTAGTTTGGCTGGCAAGTCCGGAACCAACCTGGCCTGATAATGAATGATATCAACTACACCCCACAAATCAAATGCCTTTTTCATGATTCTTTTTACAAGGGCCATGGCTTAATTTTTAAACTATCTTCTTAAAACTACCAGCCAAATAGCTAATTAATGTACCATTCTTTGCTTGCGCTGTTTGATTATGTTAAGAGCCAAGAGAGAACAATGAGTAGAATAGTTAGAGAAAGAGAGAGAGGTGAAAGAGAAGGATTAAGTTGCTGCATCTGTTCCCTCTTTATTAGCACATTTTATAGTTGTTATCAGCAACGACTTACCCAAGTAATAAGGATCACATAACTGAACATGCAAACTAACCTCTAAAATCGTGCAAGCAACTAGGGCAGGCCCTTGGCTTTTGCAGCCTAAAGCATTGGCTTGAGGCCTCCATTCTAGGAGGGGCCCAAATTTTTTTGAGGTCCTTAGCCATATACAATTTACCAGCCCAAATGTTTTTGAGGCCCTTAGCCTATACAGTATACTAGTCAAGCACTCAAGCCTCCACTCAAACTCTCAAGCGGAAGCAGCAATAGTAGCCCCATTCGATTTCTCATCTTCCAAATCAAATCTCTCTCTCTCTCTCTCTCTCTCTCTCTCTCTCTCTCTCTCTCTCAATCTCCCTAGCCCTAGGCTGAAGCACAGAACTACAGAAGCAAGCAAGCAACGTACCAGACCATCGAAGGTGCGATTCTTCATTTCTTCTCTAATTTGTTTCTTCTCTATTTTAGGGCCTGTTTGATGTTGGATATTGTTTCTTCTCTATTTTAGGGTTTGTTTGGTTTGATTTGCTGGGTTTATTTCTTAATGCTTAGGTCTTTATGCGAACTCAATCATTGTGGCTTTAATTTTTGTGTGGAATCGATTACCCTGTAGAGTGTAGAGTGATCTTTATTTTTAATTTTTTCCAGTTTATTTGAAGCACCCGTTTCTTTGTGACTTTGTGAATGGTTGATTTCTTTGTCCGGTTGTCCCCCCCTCTCTCTCCCTTTCTCTCTCTCTCTCTCTCTCTCTCTCTCTCTCCCTCTCTCTCTTTTCTTTAATTGGGAAGATAGAATGCGATATAATCTGAAAAATACTTCTTTAAAATATCATTTTCACCATCTCCCATTATAGAACATTGTAGTGTTGCGTTGATATACCCTTGATTTTCTTTTTGAATGCAGTAGAAGATGACCATAATGCTGTTTTATTTATGGATGGAGGAAATTATGTTGGCTAGCTACTTTGCTTACACGGGTATTCTCTTCTATTTTGCGTTTCTTTTATGTTGATGTTATTTAGGGATTTAACTGTATGTTTCTTTTTTCTTTATTTCCTATATATTTGAATTATATTCATTTTAATAGATTAAGTATTTTGATATTTGTTTGATATATGTGTATTAGTGAATGGTGATAGGAGGTTATGGGTGAGCCAAATGAAAACCCTTTTGTGAATTTCTTGTTGTAGTATGGTTGTAGGTTTTAGCCTAAGAGAAACTAAGATATGCATTTTTTTTTTTTTTTTTATATATGTCAAAATGTAGAAGGGTCTCATTTTAGGAACTCGCTTAGGGCCACCCAAACCCCAGGGCTGGCCCTGCAAGCAACAGTGTTACCACTAGTATAGTAAACTTCCTATTCTTATGCAAATTAACCAATTAACATTAATTGACTCATTCTACTGACTTATGCCTATTCTTATGCAAATTAACCAACTAACAGTGACTCATTCTACTGACTTATGCCAGTGCTTCTCATGCATAGCTACGGTACATATCATTCACGCCCACTTGGAATATCCTTGTCCTCAAGGATAAAGCCTGTATATGCATGTCTTCGAGAAATGCCACTTATTCTCCCAAGTAGCATCCTCCGTTGGTGCCCCCTTCCACTTCACTAATATCTCAGTCTTCAGGCGATAGTTCCCCTTGCGAATTACCCGACTTTGCAAAATTTCTTCAGGTTGAGGTAGGATTTCAGAATTGTCCGAAACATGTGGTAGGTCTTGAGAAATTGGAGAAATCGGACCTAGCTTTTTATTGAGAAGACTGGCATGGAAGACATCATGGATTAGTGAACCTGCAGGCATCTGTAACTTGTAGGCAACAGGACCGATACGCTCCAAAACCCGATATGGACCGAAAAACCGCGGAGCAAGCTTAAGCGAACTTCGAAATGCCACTGTAGATTGGCGGTATGGTTGAAGTTTTAGGAACACCATGTCGCCTACCTCAAACTCAACTTCACGCCTTTTCTGATCCGCCTTCCACTTCATTCGGTCTTGGGAAACTTTCAAATTCTGGCGCAAGTCCCTTAAGATTTCTTCACGAGTTTTCAAGTGTTCGTTGACCGCTTGAATTTTTGTAGTGCCTGGAACATAGGATAACATAGACGGTGGAGGTACCCCATACACAACTTCAAAGGGAGAAATTTTGGAAGATGAATGGACCGACGTATTATAATTGTACTCCGCCCAAGCTAACCAATCCGTCCATTTTTTTGGTTAAGCCCTAGTGAAACATCTGAGATATTGTTCCAGCGTCCTGTTAACTACTTCGGTCTGACCATCGGACTGGGGGTGATAACTTGAACTCATGCATAGCTCTGTACCCTGCAACTAAAACAATGTTTGCCAAAAAGAGCTCACAAAAACCTTGTCACGATCACTTACAATTAATGGAAGTTGGAATGCCATGATGACGAACCACTTGATCTATGAAGATTTGAGCTACTGTAACAGCTGTGAATGGGTGGCTAAGAGGAATAAAATGAGCATACTTGGATAATCTGTCGACTACCACCATTATAACCGATTTTCCTTTGGAATTGGGAAGCCCCTCAATGAAATCCATGGAGACATCAGACCACACCTTGTCTGGAATTGGAAGTGACTGGAGAAGTCCTGCTGGCACAAAGCACTCGGTTTTTCATCGTTGGCATATATCACAATTCCTCACAAATGTCTTCACCGTTTTCTGCATATTTGGCTGGGAGAAACATGATTTTATCCTTGCTAGGGTTTTGTGGTACCCAAAGTGCCCACTGGTAGGCGTGGAGTGGTGTTTTGCCAAAATAATCGCGAGTAAAGAAGAACCAGGACTTAAAAGAATTTTTCCTTTATAAAACCATATCCCATCTCGCTTGAAATAGTTATGTGGACCCAGCTGGGAAGATAATTTGGCGATACTGGAATAAAAAAGATCCTGTTTGACCTCCTGTTGTAAGAGGGACCACCAATTAGCAATTGGAATAGAGATAGCCGCCAATTCAAACTCTGCTATTCTTGAAAGATTGAGCATCAGCACCTTGATTTTCAGTCCCCTTTTTATATTGAATCACATAATCGTATCTCAAAATTTTAGGAAGCCAACGTGTCTGTACAGGAGTGGTGATCCTTTGCTTTAATAAATATTTAAGACTATTTTGATCAGTTCTAACAATGAACGGCTTACCTAACAAATAGGGACGCCACTTCTAAATGCTTTCACGATCGCCAACATCTCTTTTTCGTATGTAGAAAGCGATAAGGCTGAGTTCTTCAACGCCTCACTAAAATAAGCCACAGGTCTTTGCTCCTGCATCAAAATCGTGCCAACACCAACTCCACAAGCGTCACACTCAATTACGAAGGGTTGAGAAAAATCAGGCAACCTTAATACTGGTGGGGACGTGAGAGCAAGCTTCAGATTTTGAAAAACCACATCTTCGTCTGAGGTCCAATGAAACCTATCTTTTTTAAGAAGACAAGTTAAAGGGGCAGCTAAGGCTCCGAATCCGCGGATGAATTTACGGTAATATCCTGCCAATCCAAGGAACCCACGCAAAGATTTGAGTGTTATAGGAATGGGCCAATCAATTATGCTTCTTATTTTGGATGGATCAACAGCAACTCCGTTTTGTGAAATTAAATGGCCAAGGTAATCTACCTGCAAGACTCCAAATCGACATTTTGACATCTTTGCAAAAAGTTTGTTAATGAATAAAATCTCCAAGATAGTTTGTAAATGGCGTAGGTGCTCCTCCCAACTTTAGCTATAAATTAAGATATCATAATAATATATATATATATAAAGAGAGAGAGATATATATATATAAAAAAAAAAACACCAAGATAAATTTCCGGAGATGTGGTCGGAATAAGTCGTTCATGAGACTCTGGAAAGTTGATGGTGCATTTGTAAGGCCGAATGGCATGACGACAAATTCGTAATGACCTTCATGAGTATAGAATGCTGTATTGTGAATATCTTCTTCTTTAACTTGAATTTGGTGGTAACCAGAGCGTAAATCAAGCTTTGAGAAGAACTTAGCACCATGTAATTCATTTAGTAATTCATCAATAACAGGAATATGGTACTTATTTTTCACGGTGATGTTGTTTAGAGCCCGGTAATCAACACAAAATCGCCATCCACCGTCTGATTTTCGAACCAGCAACACCGGTGAGGAGAAGAGACTGGTACTTGGCCGAATTTATCCGAAGGTGAGTAGCTCTTGAACCATTTTCTCTATCTCCGTCTTTTAATAATACGGGTAGCGATAAGGCCGTACGCTAACCGATCCCAAATGATCTTGTAGAAGAATGGTGTGATCATGGCTACGATGCGGAGGCAAAGTGGAAGGTTTAGCAAAGACGTCATTGTGTTGCTGCAGCAAGTTGTCAATGTCGTTTGCATGCTCCGAAAGGAAACCAAATTCGGCACACAACATGATTTGTAAAAAATAACCCACTCCTTCTAAGTTGTGAATTTGCTTGCTGTTCAAAGCTTCTAATTCAGATCTCTGTACCCTTTGAAACTTGTATTTTTGTCCATCCTTGGTGAAGCACATGGTCAATTCTTTATAGTTTATCTCAATCGACCCCAATGTTTCTAGCCACTGAACTCCAAGGACTACCTGACAAGTCGCAACAGGCAGCACATAAAAATCAGCCGTCAGGACACGGTCTTGGACCATCATCATGAGAGCAAGACAACGACCGGCACATTCAATGCATTCACGGTTAGCAACCATCACCTGAAATGATTTATCATGCACAACAGGTAAATTATGTTTTGCAACAAAGTTTTGGTCAGTAAAATTGTGTGTGTTGCCTCTATCAACAAGAACTATGATGTCGTTATTTTTTATTTTTCCAAGCACTCTAATGGTTTGTGGGTGGTTTGTTCAGGAACAATGTCGTTTTGGTGGGCTGGTTGGTCTTGGGTTTGAGGATTGTCTGAGGGTACATCCTCAGTCATGTATAGTTGAGGTCTATGGCAACGATGACCCAGTATGAATTTTTCATCGCAATAAAAGCAAAGGTCCTTCTATCTACGTTCACGTGCTTCTTGACTTGTTAATTTTTTGAATGTAGGTGGGAAGGTGTTTGGAATAGTGGCAGGAGGTTTGGTGTTTGAGGTGGTGGTTGATGGGTGATGGGCCAAGAATGCCAACTATTTTTTGTGGTGTTGTCGTGGGAAATCGAGGGAAAGGGGCTGATTTTTTAAGGATCGCATTCCGCTCTTTAACCAATCGAGCGACCCCCATGGCTTCTGGCAAGGTACGAGGATTTTTTATTTTGACATCTAATCGGACTTCATCCTTCAGTCCTGCGATGAAACAACCAATCAAATAAATGTCCGGCAATTCATCAATCAATTGTGAGAGACGTTCGAACTCGTCTTGATAAACATCAACAGTGGTTGTTTGTTTAAGGCGGGTAAGGACCTCCGAAGGATCGTCGAATTCTATGAACCAAATCGACGCAATAATACATTGGTGAAGTCTTCCCATGACAATGGGCCTTTGAATTTGGTCAACCAACGATGCCATTGTAAGGTAATCCCTTCCAGGTGAAAGGATGCAAGCTGTACACATTGATGTGGGGCAATCTTTTGGAACTCAAAATATTGTTCAGCGCGATATACCAACCCAGTTGGGTTTTCACCGGTGAATTTTGGGAAATTGAGCTTGAGGTTGGAATTTTGGACGAGGGTTTAGTGTGTATGGGTCATGGTTTGGGTTGAGTCGATGGGTAATTTGCAGTTGGCTGATTGGGATAATTCACCGACGGCAAAGGGATTAGCATTGCCCATATCAAGGACTTGGGGTTGGTTGTAAGAGGCTTTTAGAGCTTGAAGCTCAGTTAGGACAGTTTGAAGGGTGGTGTGCACTTGGTCGAAACTAGACTTATGGCGGGCCAGGATTTCGCTAACCTCGTTGCGAAACTCGGTGTTGGTTTTGGCACGAGTATCCATAGAACCGTGCTCTGGTACCACTGTTAAGTGCCAAGAGAGAACAATGAGTAGAATAATTAGAGAAAGAGAGAGAGGTGAAAGAGAAGGATTAAGTTGCTGCATTAAAAATGGTGTTCCCTCTATATTAGCACATTTTATAGTTGTTATCAGTAACAACTTACCCAAGTAATAAAGACCACATAACTGAACATGCAAACTAACCTCTAAAATCGTGCAAGCAACAGTGTTACCACTAGTATAGTGAACTTCATATTCTTATGCAAATTAACCAACTAACAGTGACTCGTTCTACTGACTTATGCCAGTGCTTCTCATGCATAGCTACGGTACATATCAGATTACCAAGAGAATTAGAATTATAATTGTTAATGAGCTAGAGGCTAGAGCCAAATGCAAGGTTTACTTGTCCAACTGTGATCTGGATCTTATTTAAGAGAATGTTTAGGAATTTTGAAAATTGAATCAAGTTATCTCCACTCTCTTATTACTGTTAGGTTTTTGAATAAACTTAAATAAATTAATTTATAGTTACTTTGACAAAAATAATGTTTATATATACCATATTTTGTCTACAATGCCAAGCAGAGTTAAAGGAGGGGGGGGGGGGGGAAAAAAAGGCTTATCAAATTCCTTGACACATAGTTTTTAATCTTAATTTGACACGCGGTTAACAAAATTCAACATAGAATAAGTATTTTAAGAAATCGACTGCTGGATTAGATGTTTAGTTTATATACATCATATATTCCAAAACTCACACTGATCCAATGGCTACATTTTCAAAAATATCACAATTTTATAATAAACTGTAAAAAACTATGTGAAATTGTCACAGCTAGTTGGTTTACTGGAAAAACAACTGTTTGATCAATTTGATTTTTGGCATACGTAATGTATGTAAGCAGAATATCTAATCCAATGGCCGGTTTCTCAAAATACTCATCCCAAGCTGAGTTTACAAATTACGTGTCAAATTAGAAGTAAAAATTATATGTCAAGGGAGTCTATTGCTATAAGCAACGATAAGGGGTTTTAACTATGATATGTTGGTATAGTGGGGGTATGTATTATCAATTTAAATTAAGGGGTTTTAACTAATAACTCCCTAGTGAAAGGATGCTATACTCGCAAGTTCCTACTAAAAAATAGATTTTTAATAAATACAAAATTTTTAGATTCTGACAGAATTGCCCTCTTTTATTATAGGTAGATTTCAAATTTTACTAAAATTAGTTTTCACCAATAATGGAAAGTTACATTTAACCCTAATGGAAAAGTTTCATTCAACCTTATTCTCAAAATTTACCAATTTTAGTCTTCCTTTGATATTCCCAATAACCATATTCAACATTCATATACAAATATACAGTAACTATTATGGAAAAAAACTCCATAAATTAAGTATTTTGATTTTGACAAATCAACAGCCATTGACACTTTTAAACATGTAAATTCAACACTTTTGTTCATGTATAAACCAGGCAAATATACCTAACTCGTATACATATGCCTAGATGCATAAATTGCCGTATATTTTCAAATAGGTAAATTTATATAAAGTATATAATATGTAACTAATATGATTTTCAACAGAAGTACATTTACCTAACTTGTATACACATAGGAGATACATATATTGGCATATATTTTCAAATAGGTAAATTTATATTTTTTTAAATTTTAACATGAAACAGATAAATTTATATAAAACTCCATAATTATGCCTTGACATCAATTGTCAAAATCTCGAGGTGAGGATGACTTCAAAATTCTGGTCGCTCTCTTCCCTTCCCTTGATTCATGATCCTTGCAATTGAATCTCCCATGTGTTAGGATCTGAACCTTGATGCTCTTCTACAACTTCTTCTACATAGGTTTCTCCACTTTTGGAATTGATAAAAGAAACATTTGCATGTAGTGGTGTAAAAATGGGTGGACCAAGTCGGGCCGGGCTGGCCCGTTAAAAAATGGGCTAACAAGCTATCGGATCGGATTGGGCCAATTCAATAAGAGGAAAAGGCCTATCCAATACAGCCCATTAGACTGGTCCACTAAGGTAATGGAGCGGATCGGATTGGATCAGGCCAATGGACTGGTCCAGATCAGGCTAACGGTGCCAATGGGCTAATGGATCGAGCTAACGGACTTTTTCAATTTTAATGGGCTAATGGATCGGGCTAACGGTCTTTTTCAATTTTAACAGGCTAACGGACTAATGGATCGGGCCAAATGGGGCTATTGGATGGGCTAATAGATGGATCAGATCAGATCGGGCTAGCGGATCAATTCAAGCAGCTTATCGGACTCAGATCGGGCCAACCCATTGGACAAAAAACCTTAATCCAGTCCAATCCATTTACTATAGATCAGATCAGCCTAGTCCATTAGTTATCGGACCGGATCGAGCCTGATCCGTTAGCTTATCAGATCGGTCAGCGGGCCAAATGGGCAACCCGTCCATTTTGACTCCACTATTTTCTTGCCCGAATAAGATTGGAAGATCTATGGGAAGAATTGATCACTTTAAAAAATAATTAACAAAATAGTTATCTACCGGCCATGTTTTCTTTCTGTGAGAATGTCATAGGATGGTTGGCTATTATGCACGGAATGACGGAGTAATAAATTCCAATTTTGAAATGGATGTATTCTAAAAATTTATCATAAAGAGTTTGCTATGGTTACAAATTGTAAATGGAAACCACAATAAATATAATTTCATCAAATGAGGGTAGATTCTCGTATAACAAGAAAGTTCACTGGCACCCATTTGTTAATACTAGGACTTGGAATATCAACTGTAGATTTCTATTGTTTAGAGAAAAATAATATCATAAAAACACAAACAAACAAACTTTAAATGTCAATTTTTATATTTTCTAGGTAGCCCCTAATTTTGTATGTTCTGCTATGTTTGCAAAAGGGGTAAATTAACATTGCAAAAACCTAGAGGTGTCAATAAAATTAATTAGGTTTTGGGTTTTGCCCAACCCAAACCTAGAAGGCTAGACCATTTATCTAATTAAGTTGGTAGGTCCATTAAGATAGGTCGCGTTTGGGTGGGTCAAAATTGCATCCCGAATTAAGATAACCACTCATTTAGCCATTGTCACCCACCAATTAGTTTTTTTTTTTTTTTGTTTTTTCACAACCCATCATTCCTCACCAGCATTATAATAGTCACTTTTGAAAGGTGGTTTTCTCATTTAATTACGTTACCACAGCTGCATGGCTTGTTACTAGTGTTGCCACTTGATCTTCTTGAAAATGCAAGAGGGTCACCATTTGGGGGCTGTGGCACACATACAGTACTACAGTAGTACCGTGGCCTAGAAGTCACAGCCTTAGAAATTTTGTTTGGAATAACTCTTGCTTTTGTTGTGATATTTTGGCAGTAGAAGAAAGAATCACTTGTATTTGAAAATTATATATTTAGAGGTGAATTTTTTTAAATTGTAAACTATTTTCCAGGGCAAAAGCTAGTGGTTTTGGTATGCATACATTAATTTTGTCGCCTATGATTATAGCCTTATGAATTCCGTTTAGAAATGTTTTTAGTTTTGTTGTTAGAGCCCATTTGGTATAAGCCAATAGCCCAAAAAATAAAAAATAACAAAAAACAAATCAGTTTTTTTGATGGATGGGATTTGCGGGTGATATCATCCATTCCTAGGGATAACTCTAAGCCCAAACCTCGACGAGAATAAATCCAGGATACCCTATATTCACATACACACACTCAGACTCTTGAACTATATTGCCAAACACATTATAAAAGTGATTAATTGAATTGTCTACGGGAAATAAGAGAATAAGAATCATAGTTTTTTTTTCTTTTTAACATATAGTAGAACTTGAATTTACGTCATCCGTTTCATAATAATCGCAAGTTACCATCAAACCAAGACAACTTAGAGCCCAAACCTCAACGGGAATAGACCCAAGATACCCTATATTCACACACACTCTCTCTCTCTCTTGAACTATATTGCCAAACACATTATAAAGTGATTAACTGAATTGTCTACGGGAAATAAGAGAATAAGAATCTTAGATTTTTTTTCTTTTTTTTTTCTTTTTAACATATAGTAGAACTTGAATTTGTTGTCATCGGTTTCATAATAATCATAAGTTACTATCAAACCAAGACAACTGTGGCAGGATTTGAAACTATAATTTTAAAATTATAAACTGATTCTTGATCAACTTTTAGACAAAAACTGGAGGGATGGTGTGAAAAAAGTAAAAAGTGCTGTCTTGAACCCTTAATTACTTTCAATTTTTTAGCCCTATAAGGCCTCAACATATTATAAAAGTGATTAAAGGCTCCCAAAAAAGTAAACTAGAACAAAAGGCAACATAATAACGTAGCCCGAAGACGTACACAATTAGCACTTATTATAAAAAGTTAAAAACGGTTAGAGAGGTGGATGTAATGGTATCCCACTTTCCTGAAACTCAGACGTGAAACCCACTTAGCACCCAATCATACTCTACTTCTCCTCTACAAAAATACAAGCAAACAACCTAACCGCCACCATCCTTCCCTCTTAACTAACTCTCTCTCTCTGTTGCACCAACCGTCATCCCAACAAAGCTCTCAAAAGCCACAAAAGACACCATCTCACTCCATTCCTTCAACCACACTCTGTTTCCAATCATTAAGAGATGAAAGTGAAAGCATTAGTTGCCTTGAAATCCAAGCTTTTCAACCCATGCAGAAAACTACACCCAATCCTCAAATTCAGATTCAAAAAACCACTCTTTATAAGAGCTCTTCGATTCCGTCCACACAATGCCGAACCCAGAAAGACCCATCATCCCAAAAAGCGAATTACAGCATTATTATCAGTTTTCTGTTCAGTTAAAGAGTCGAAAGAGATGGACCGAGTCATGGATCTTAAGAGTTTCTCAGATGAAGGGCATGATAGAGTGCTCTTCCCATCGCCCCTCACACCAGCCTACGTAAAGAACAGCAAAGGCGGTAAAATGGAAGTGTTGGCCCACGACAATGTGGAAGGGGCATGCAGGAGCTTTGAGAATTATTTGGTGGAGATGATTGTGGAAGAAGGGAAAGTGAGGGATTTGATGGATGTGGAAGAGCTTCTGTATTGTTGGAAGAACCTAAAATGTCCTGTTTTCATTACTTTGGTTTGTAGATTCTATGGAGAGCTATGCAAAGACTTGTTTTCAACTGAGGAAGATGATAATGTTATTAGTCCCAAGTCATTTTACAATTAGGATTGGTATTTCTA
The DNA here is from genome assembly GCA_017140935.1 of Hamamelis virginiana. Classification (NCBI taxonomy): domain Eukaryota; kingdom Viridiplantae; phylum Streptophyta; class Magnoliopsida; order Saxifragales; family Hamamelidaceae; genus Hamamelis; species Hamamelis virginiana. The sequence continues at coordinate 691,139 of JAESVK010000152.1, read as the reverse complement.
ATTGCAGAGCCAACATCTTCTTCTTCTTCTACCTTTGTAATATGAGAATACATTCCAAGAAATAAAGCCCATTCATCCATGGCTCTTTCAGACATTTAGTGATGAAACCTACTATTAATGCAGCCATCAGCTGCATGTGTGTGTGTGTGTGTGTTAGCCTATTAGTTTCAGTACTAGTGGGGCTGGCACGGGCCTAGTGGCTTTTCCATCTGTTCGGTATTTTTGAAAGTTATAGTGACCGTATTGCAAAGATTTTGCTAATACAAATTCAAGGGACCATACTGCAATTATAGATGAAGATCAAGTCATAGACCTGTGCCATATAGCCGTGCCATGACCTTAACCTTCTGCTTCATCAGTATATAGCCACTGGAATTGATACTTCTCTAACTTTAATTTGGTCTTCATCTTTTGCAGTTTCAAACTCACTCACTACTCCCTCTGTGATTCAACTCTGCTTTATCTAGTAATTGTTTTGTTTCAAGATTGGTGATAACTTGACAGCCTGTTGAATGAGTAGAATAGCAATCAAGATGCCAAAAAGCTCCTCCGTAATTCTTGTAAATCTATTGATGATATCACAAGCATAGAATATTATAAGAAAAAACAACAGACAAGCACTCCAGACACAAACCTTGTACAAGTTATATAAACATTGTCGAGATTGAATCGAAATTTATGAGAACCACATTTTTTAAGATTCCTATTCTAATCCCCGTCCCAAATCTTCTCGTTTCTTGGCAAGTCATACAGATAAGCATACATTATAACAGCAGATTCCGCAACTTCTAATATTAGAAGAGGTTGCCCGCCAAGTATTGAGTGTATGATCCCACAAATACCAATAGAAGATAAAGTTTCCATTGTGCTCAAGCTTCCAACTATGAATTTGTTCCTTTTTATGCCTAATTTGTGAATGGAAAGAAAACAAATTTTAGGATCTTCAAGAGATTCCATTTTTCTTTTCATTTCCTCTGCATTCCTTCTTAGCAACCAAACAGTGCACTTATGAAATGTGCTTAATTTGATCGCCAATACGATGGAGGAAAAGAAACAAAAAGAAAAAAATGGAATCTTAAAGAAAAGTGACACGCGAAAGAAAAGTTATAACAACAATTTGTTCATGAATAGATAGTAGAGATTAGGGTGTCTGGAAACATGAATAGATAGCACTGCGAAGTGCTATTTTTAAACCCAACCCAATGCAGAGTGAGGGAATGAACGAAACTGGAGCGAACGTAGCGAACGAAAGAAACGGTAGCTAACGTGACCCTATCTCCTCTTCTTATTAGTAGAGATTAGGGTGTCTGGAAACATGAATAGATAGTACTGCTAATCACGTGAAATGTAAAGTTTTCCCTTTATTCTAAAGCTGAATAGTGCAAATT
>JAESVK010000152.1:638899-689651 GCA_017140935.1 Hamamelis virginiana | reverse complement strand
GTTAAATACAGTACAAATCGAATGAAACATGGAAAAAGAAAGGGCATTTAATTTAACTGTACTGCTTCTATTGTAGAAGACAATTTTATTCTAAGGTGTTCAAAGGCCCTTTCATTACTAAAGCCAGCGACATCTTAAGCTTGGGAAGAAGAGCTAGCTCCTGAGTTCACCCTACTGCGAAGTGCTAATCTTGAAGCATAAAAATAACAAATTATAATAGCATAAAGATAATGACAATTGAACTGCAAAATTGAAAGTTAACAATCCTGGAAATGAAAATAAACCTAAAGATTGAGCTATCAAACAGAATGTAGTGAATTTGATGGCATCATTAACTAGATATCTATTTACAGATAAACAAGATCCTTTAAGCTTACAATATAGATATACCAAAAGGTCCAAAAACCATTAACTCGACAGAAGTACAAAGTTAGAGCTTTTGGGTACAATCCCACCATATTTCACCAATTAATAGGCAAAATATTCAACAGCTCCCATCTAAGATAAGGACTGTGTTAACATATCAAAAACTAAATGTATTTGGGTTTTCTAAAGTTACCAGTTAGCCAGAGCACCTCTGTTTAGCATGTCCCATTTGAGCATGATCTCATTTTCGAGAGATAAACCCGAGACCTGATCAACATCTCTCCAATTCTAAACCCAGGCAAGACCATAAACCCAACTTTGTATCTTGATTGTTTTTCATGAAATACAACCAGCATATCTTCCTTGTCCTCCTGCACGCATTCCATGTAAACATCTGAGAATTCGCTTCCTCTTTTAACTTGAAATATTTCTGCTTTGGGTTCAATAGAGCCAGCAATCCCTTGTAGAACCCAAACCCATTTTGCCATTTTCACAAAAGCCTGGTAGAAGGATGTCCTCGGATGCTTGCCAATAGACACAAATGTCCTGTGATCCAAATTCCCAAAGAAAGATACTTCCAACATAGGGTGAACAACCAGGAGATACTTTGTTTGGCAAAATTTGGCAAAACCCGAATCTGGAACTTCTATCAACGCATCAATTGGGTCATCAAACCTCATTATATTATCCACATTGTAGGGTTGGTGAGAAATCCCATAAAACATTCTGCGAGCAATGTAGGCCTCAAATGCGTACTTCTTATGGGACCTTTTCGAATAGACTACTGTATCTTCAATTGAGTTCGCTGCCAAGTCTAGGTCCCAACCAGAAGCTTTCATCAAGCCAATTAAAGGTTTTGCAAAATCATGGATGGACTTTGAAACTTTTATGAATATGTCCTGAAACGAAGTAAGACTCAAAACCCCAAAATTCGCTTTTTCCAAACTTTTCTGTCTCAACTTCTCAGCCAATTCCTCATTCTTCAAATCCAATTCCTCAAGTTGTCCCCGCAAATAGAGGATATCAGAGCTTTGGGTTTTGATTTGGGTCTTTAATTTTTCTAATAGCTTCTCATGAACTTGAATTTCAGCTAGCAGAAAAGCAGAATGAGAGGAATCATTTTTGAATCCTTTGAATTGCTTCTCCTTATATGCACGCTTCATCTTGCAAAGCGCCTCAAGCTGGCCGACAATGAGTTCATCAGCAGCTTTAATTTTTTCAGGGTCATAAGGAATGTGTGCTTCTTGGAGCTGAACATAAGCTACTTTTAGAGTTGAAACTGTGTCAAATAGCTTAAGGATCTCCGCTGCAGGACATTCATTACTTTTGGGTCGAAACTCAACAGACTGGGGATGGACTGTCTCGACAATGCATTCCTTCTCTTCAGTCGCATTGCTGCAGTCTTCAGCAGACAGAGCATTGTTGTCCAGTTTAGGGTGTTGGTGTTGGTAGTGATTTGGGTTTTCAGAGGAAAAGACTCCAATGGATCTCAACCTGCATACTTTTGCGAATTTGGAAACAATTTCGGAGATGTTTGAAGAAGGTCTTGAGGGTTTTGCAGCACATTCCATTTCCTGAACACCCAGCCCCAAACTAGTACAGTTCTAAATTTAAATGTTCAACACTTCAACCTGATTCTGCTTCCAAAAAGTGGGCTAAGAGTGCACATAGAATCCACCAAACACGCCCCAAGGAGAACCGGGATTCCCGGTGAAATGCCCTGATAGTGGCAGGGAACACTCCAGATTAATAGAAATGAACTAGGGTTTTTGTAAGCTATGAATTACAAGGTGTCAGTGGTCGAATAAAAAACTAGAAAACGAAGATTTGAGTTTCAAAAGAGAGGGAAAAAGGGGATGAAACAAAGTAAACTGCTCGCATTTATTTATTATATAAACTCAAGTAAAGCACTCAAATTTATGCTAAAACTCTAGTTTTTAATTTTGGGTCTGTGCTAAAACCCTCGAACGAATGAGGAAATTTAGAGTTCTTGAGTCTAGAAGCCACAGAACTGGCAAACACCGAAACTTCAGTTTTGAATAGGAATAAAACCGAGAAAAACATTCACATTAATCCATGCTAAAACCCTTGCACTAAGGATTATCAGAAGAAGACATTCAAGAAAAAGAGGATTAAAAGTGAACCAAGATTTCATATCTGTGCTAAAACTAGAGAGAGAGAGAGAGAGAAAGAGGAAAGATATTTAACCAAGTAAAGCACTCACAGTGATGCTAAAACCCTGTAGATGAACAAGGACATCTGGGGTTTAAGAGGTCAGAAAGCACAGGACAGCCGAACAAGTAAACTTCAGGTTGAAAATGAGAGTTTGTTACTTAGCATCAAAACCCCAAAATATAGAGTAAAGAAAGCTTATTCACTAAGAACAAACCCAAAAGCATCAAAGATGTAATGGAACAGAGAACGAACCTTCAATGGGTTTTTGGATCCAAAAACACCGCTACATTTCAAGCTTCACAACCCAAAAAACATTGCTCTGTTACAAGAAGAAAGCAACAACAAATACATGGAGTACATAGTAAAAGCTGTAAAACCCTGAGCAGACTAACCAGCAGAGGAGTCTGAAAGAGAAGAGAAAGAGGCTTTCCCTTTATGACGACGACGTTTAAGGATTGGATGTAGCTCAAACTCAAAAAGCATTGATTTTGGGGCTTTAGTGATGACAAGTCTTCACATCAGTGTTGAAAGTCACGTGTGATATTGTGGAAAGCGTGTGACAGTCGAAAATGGCGATATTTTTTTGGGAAAAGGAAGCCAACTGGGTCTGCAGGAATCTGTATATCTGTATACTGCAAGAAGCAGCAGAGTTGCTTTTAAATTCTTTTTAAGCTAGAAAGTATAAACAAACGAACCTTACACAGTTATGCATAAAAAATGAAGAAGGAAGAAGAACACGCGAGGTTTCCTTCTCTGACAGGCGCGTCCTCATAGTTCATGAATCGTTTCCCCAGAGAGAGAGAGAGAGAGAGAGAGATCCATTTGACTATTTATTTATTGCTAGTGTAGTCGTGTGATCGAATGGTTGAGCATCTCGACCGCACCAGGCTAAAGGCATCATAGTTAAAATGCCTAGCAAAATCACAAAAGTGGCAACCTCAATCATTCTATGTAAAATTCATTTGAAGCATTTGTTCTCTTGAAATATCAAAAGCTCCGGTTGTGAAGACATTTTTCCATTTATTTTACCTTCTTCCCAGATAAAAAGGTTAATTTGACTAGACCATGAGCTTTAGACAGAACTCCCGTACCAGTAAAAATAATATTTTGACTATTAAAATATGAATTATTTGAATTAAAAATAATATTAAAATTTGCAAGGTCAGCCATTTTGATTAGATATAGTTGGAATATATTTCTTTTTAAATAAGCAAAACATTATTTTGGTATTTTGGTATTTTGGCTGAGCATTTTGCCTTTTGATAGTCGGAATTGCTCCAATGGGCTAAGTATTTTTGCTAGGCAAACTGGCTCACTCCCAAATAACTAGCTAAATGTACCTATGAAAGAAAGGATGTACATTTTGCCACTTCACAAATGTTTTCAATTTGCTTTTCTTTAAAGCATGACCTTTTTTGCCAACTCACCAAAAAAATAATAAAATATTTTTGACTAATCAAAATAGCTAGTACGGATGGAGGAAAAATACTATTTGACAACAAGGATGGAAAATAAAAGACAATCCGACTACAAATCAGTAAGTTAAGTTTGGATCCATTAATTTGTATGTTTCATAAAAAATGGAGAGAGTTAGGGTTACTATGTTTTTGTATCAGATCATATCAGTTAGTTTGTTATAGACTCGTTGTTAGTTGGTTAGTTAATTTGTTAGTTGGTTAGTTAGTTTGTTAATTGGTTAGTTAGTTTCTCTTTTCTTCTCTGTATATATCAGAGAAGTTCATGTAATTTAAATGTGCCTTTTCATTGAATGAAATAGACATTTCCGCATTCTCAGCTTTCATACTCTGTTCTTCATTTTGTAATATGGTATCAGAGCATCTCTAAGCTTCCATCAATGGCGCATTCTCTTTCTTCTTCTCATTCTTCTGATGATTCAGCCAATCCTTATTTCCTTTATCATGGTGACAGTCCAGGAACTCTGATTGTATCCCAATTACTCACAGGCGAGAATTACAATACCTGGAATCGATCAATGACCATGGCATTGACAACAAAGAATAAGATTAGATTCATCGATGGCACAATTAACAAGTCGTCTAATGTTTCTGATCCTCTGTTTAATGTTTGGATCAGATGCAACAATATGGTCCTATCTTGGATCTTTAATTCTCTATCAAAAGAGATTGCAGCAAGTGTGATCTATCTTAATACGACTAAAGAAGTCTGGCTTGATCTCAATGATCGATTTCTTCAAAGCAATGTCCCTCGAGTTTTTCAGCTTCAAAAAGCCCTATCTTCTCTCACCCAAGAAGATAAATCTGTGAGTACATATTACACTCGTCTGAAAGGATTGTGGGATGAATTTCTTAACTATCGTCCAATTCCTTTATGTTCTTGTGGCGCCTTGAAGACGTTGATTGAATATCAACAACATGAATATGTAATGCATTTCCTTATAGGATTGAATGATTCATTTTCCCACATTCGAGGACAAATTCTGATAATGGATCCTCTGTCACCCATCAACAAAGTTTTTTCATTAATTCTTCAAAAAGAACGACAGAGAGAAATTATTTCTGTACCTCCTCTGGTTGAATCCACTGCTCTTCTGGCCAAAAGTCATTATAAAGGAAATTTTGGGAATAAGCCTCAAAATCGTAGAGAGAAACCAATTTGTAGTCATTGTGGTGTTCCTGGCCACGTAATGGAAAAGTGTTTCAAGTTACATGGTTTTCCTCCAGGCTACAAGTTTCGAAATAAGAATAATTCATCTGCCAATCAAGTCTATGTTCTAGAGCTTCAGCCACCAACAGAACCTGCAACATCTGTTCCTCAATTGTCATTCTCTCAAGAACAATGTAAGGAATTAATTGCTCTCCTCAACTCTCAAATATCCAAATCTGTTCCTGTTTCAAATAATTCCACAGCAAATGTCATTCAATCAACACAACACTTATTAGGTAACCCTATTCATACTTATTCAATTTTTTCTTCCAAAAATGATAATGCTAATCATCTTTCCAATGATATGTGGATTATTGACACTGGTGCTACTGATCATATGGTCCATTCTACATCATTCTTTACTGACTTTACATCAGTAATGAACAAATTTGTTACCCTTCCTAATGGTGTTACAGTTTCTGTTACTCATATTGGTACTGTTCACCTATCCAAAAGTCTTATATTGACTGATGTCCTTTGTGTTCCCTCTTTTGATTTGAAACTGATTTCAGTGAGTAAATTGACAACTTTCACTAATTGGTTTCTTTGTTTCCTTACTGATTCTTGTTTCATTCAGGACCTTATGCAATGGAAGACGATTGGAGTGGGTAAATTGAAAAGAGGCTTATACATTTTGCAAAGACCAAGCTTTACTTCTAATAGTTTGTCCTCTGTTTCATATGTTTCTTCTGTTAATGAGTCTAAAACTCATCTCTGGCATTATAGATTAGGACATCCTTCTTTCTCTATGATGAATTTTCTTGTACCAAATATAAAAAATAATAATAACATTTCTCATCATTGTTCCGTTTGTCCGTTGGCTGAGCAAAAGCGTTTACCTTTTTCCTTAAGCGATCATATATCTCAATTCCCTTTTGATTTAATTCATTGTGACATCTGGGGATCACCTTTCAACACTGCTACTATGGCTGGTCATAAATATTTTTTGACTATAGTTGATGATTGTACCAGATGCACTTGGGTATATTTGATTATCTCCAAGTCTGATGCTAGCTCCTTGTTACAGTCTTATCTCACTATGATTGAAACTCAATTCAAAACCAAGATTAAATGTATTTGTAGTGATAATGGAAAAGAATTTCAATTGAAAAGTTTCTATGCCTCTAAAGGTATTATCCATCAGCTTAGTTGTGTTGGGACTCCACAACAAAATGCTATTGTTGAAAGAAAACATCAGCACATTCTCAACGTTGCTCGTTCACTCATTTTTCAGTCTTCTCTTCCTTTAATTTTTTGGGGTGATTCAGTTTTAATAGCAGTTTATCTCATTAATCGAATAGCATCTCCACGTCTATCCAATAAATTACCATATGAAATCCTTTTTCATTCTTCTCCTTTATATAATCACCTAAGAGTTTTTGGATGCCTTTGTTATGCAAACACTCTTACTGCAGGACGATCAAAGTTTGATCCTCGTGCTAGACAATGTGTTTTTCTTGGTTATCCTTTTGGCATCAAAGGTTATAAACTCCTCGATCTCAATACTTATTCCATTTTTACATCTCGAGATGTAGTTTTTCATGAGAACCTTTTTCCTTTTAATTCTTCTACTTCTTATCCTCTTGATTCTTCATCCTCTCCAACACTTTCTCCGGATATTGTTCTTCTTATTCCTATTCCGGACTCCATTAGTTCTTCAATTTCAAGTCCTGATATTTCTAATAATGTTCCTATTACTGTTCCTACTGATATTCCAGAAACAGTTTTAGCCTCTTCTGATTATCCTTTGCCTCTTCGTCAATCTACTCGAGTGCCTCGTAAACCAAGTTATTTGCAAGACTGTCATTGTCAATTAGCTTCATCTTCAATTACCCCTTCATCAGATTCTACTGCAAATGGTCCAATTCACCCAGGTAAAGAATATGACATTTCTTGTTTTCTTTCTTATTCTAAACTCTCTCCTTCTCATCGCCAATTTTCCTTATCAGTTTCTAGTACTTTTGAGCTTCAATACTTTCATGAAGCAATTAATTACCCTAATTGAAAAATGCTATGGCAGAGGAGATTGCAGCCTTAGAAGCTAATAAAACTTGGACTATTACTAGTTTACTTGTTGATAAGAAACCTATTGGTTGCAAATGGGTTTACCGTGTGAAGTATCGATCTGATGGTTCTATCGAAAGATATAAGGCTTGATTAGTTGCCAAAGGATATACCCAAAAGGAAGGCATTGACTACTCTGAAACATTTTCTCCTGTAGCTAAAATGACAACAGTTCGCTGTTTTTTAGCCATTGCTGCTGTCAAGAACTGGCATCTCCTTCAATTAGATGTCAACAACGCTTTTTTACATGGGGATTTACATGAAGAAGTATATATGTCTCTTCCACCTGGTTTTCATAGTAAAGGGGAGTCTCTAGTTTGCAAACTAAACAAGTCCCTTTATGGTTTGAAGCAAGCTTCACGCCAATGGTTCTCAAAATTTTCTTCAGCATTACTTGCTCACGGCTTTGTTCAATCAAAATCTGATTATTCTCTTTTCACTCGAATCCAAGGCTCTTCATTCATTGCTCTTCTTGTGTATGTGGATGATATATTAATTGCTGGAAATGATTTTGAGTCTATTACTACACTTAAGAGTTCTTTACATGCTCAATTCAAGCTCAAAGATCTGGGTCCATTGAAATATTTTCTGGGTCTTGAGGTTGCCAGAACCAAGGCAGGTATTTCATTATGTCAGCGCAAGTATGCTTTAGAAATTCTTTCCGACAGCGGTTTTCTGGGATGTAAACCTGCATAATCTCTAATGGATCAACACTTGAAGTTAACAAAATCTGATAGTGTTCTTCTCCCTGATCCAACCACTTATCGAAGACTTATTGGTCGCTTGATTTACCTTACACTCACTAGACCAGACTTGGTTTATTCAGTTCATTGCCTCAGCCAGTTTATGGATGCACCACGACAACCACATCTCAATGCTGCTCATCACATTTTGCAATATATTAAAGCAACACCTGGTCAAGGATTATATTTTTCTTCCAATTCTTCTCTTCATCTTAAGGCGTTTTCTGATTCTAATTGGGCTGCCTGCTCTGACACTCGCAAATCAGTCACTGGTTTTTGTATCTTTCTTGGTGATTCCTTAATTTCTTGGAAATCAAAGGAACAACCAACTGTTTCTCGGTCTTCTGCTGAAGCAGAGTATCAAGCCATGGCTTCTATAGTTTGTGACATTACTTGGTTATTATATTTACTTCATGACTTTCAAGTTCAACATCCCCAGGCAGCAGCTCTCTATTGTGACAACCAAGCTGCTCTCCACATTGCAGCAAATCCCGTATTCCATGAACGAACAAAGCATATTGAAATTGATTGTCATTTGGTTCGTGAGAAGATTCAAGCTGGTGTAATCCATACTTTTCATGTCTCTTCTCAACATCAACTAGCAGATTTGTTTACTAAAGCACTTGGTTATTGCTTGTCACTTTTCGGTGTGCTCAATTACGTCCCAAGCGTAGGAACTCAATATCGCCAAGCATAATAAATCTATGGAAATCCACAGGTCATTTCCACAGGGAGTGGGGACTAGGAAAGATCCTTAGGTCTTGAAATCCAAAGAATGTGCAAGAGAATGTAAAATCATGGGGGTTTGTAATTGATTTGGTTTGGCAACCGATTGGTATTGAGAATTAATACAAAGAAAACAAATGGTAGGATTCTAGGGTTTCCACTCATCCACAACTAGGTAACAAGCATCTCTCATTGGTATTCTCATCTAGGATCCATTGAAGAATAGTCTTTGATGGATGATATAACTTTGAAAGCTTTTTAAACAAGGATGAATAAGAGAATGATACCAAATGCTCACTTAAGCAATATTACAAACACTTAGTATGCATTTAGGTTCAAGCACAATGTGTACCAAGTGTAACTTGTTCACACATTGTCAAGAAGATGCCATACTAAGCATTGAGGGAGAATGTAGTGAGTATTTGGCATCATACACCTTCCATTAAACACAAAGAGATGAGAGAGTGTTGTTACCTTTGTTGGTGATGAGTTTCCACCGTTTGAATCCTACCTTGGAGGTTTAGAACTCCATTAAAGCTATGAAAATGATAGTAAATGCAAGAACAACTAAAATAAATGCAAACAAGAGAGAAATAAATGCTATAGATTGATGTAGAACTCAATAAACCAAGTTTGAAAGTAAAACTACAGATTAAAAGACTAAGACTAAGGTTTACAAGTGATTAACTACAAGAACAAACAAGAAATTAAGCTATCCTAAGTGGGAAATGCAAGAAAACCTAGAAACTAAGAGAAAACCCTAAGTTACACTAAGCTAACCCTAGAAATCAAGTGAGGAACCCTTCTAACAGCTGAAAATGTGCATTATATACCCCCCCAAAAGGGCATCAGACATGGGGATCAAAAGACGAACATACCCTAGCAAAATAGACAAATTACAATCAACCCGGGCTTTTCCCCGACAGAGGGTACCGGTACCCCCCCTTAATGGGTACCGGTACCTTTTCCTACTGCATCATGGGTACCGGTACCCCCCAAATGGGTACCGGTACCCCCCCTCTGCTGCACACTTAAATGACTCCAAGTGAGCTTAAACGCCTCCTAGCTTCAACCGAAAGGTCATGCGAATGCTGAGAATCATGCACGGAGCGCTTGGGGCTTCCTTGAACTGAAATGGGACTGAGAAACACTTGAGGAAAGCTATGGGGCGGATTACTTCAAGTATGCATACCAATTGAGCATGCGAACATGCTCAAAAGCCTCATTTGCCAAGTGGTCATCCTCATGCTCCATCAAACACCTCAAAATGATGGGAATAGCCTCATAAAACCTGTAAACACTCAAAACTAAGAAAAGGGTCAAACGCACCACTTTACAGGTAATATGGCTCAAGTGCACACAAAAGTGAAGGGAAAATGCGATAAAAGTAAGCTAAATTATGGTGCAAACAGTTATCCTCATTTTTTTTCTCTTCTTTCCAAGATGGGTGTACATAATCTATACACTCCATCTTGAGGGAGAGTATTAGAATCTGTTTTTGTATCAGATCATATCAATTTGTTTGTTATAGACTCGTTATTAGTTGGTTAGTTAATTTGTTAGTTGGTTAGTTAGTTTGTTAATTGGTTAGTTAGTTTCTCTTTTCTTCTCTATATATATCAGAGAAGTTCATGTAATTTAAATGTGCCTTTTCATTGAATGAAATAGACATTTCCGCATTCTCAGCTTTCATACTCTGTTCTTCATTTTGTAATAGATTGGGGGTTGGGTTTGCCATATAAACCCAAAACCTATAATCCCTAACCCAAATTACATGCCTACAACCTAAATTTTTTTAAAAGAAATTAAGAACCTTAAATAACCTTACACTCTTCGCTACTTGTGGGAGATATAGTAAACTGGTATGAGAAAAGTTTACAGCGACACCCTTCTCTGCTTAGCAAACATCTGTTTCTCTCTGATTTGAGTTTTGTAACCTAAAAATGACAAGAGTATTTTGGTAAAAGTACAATGGCTAGAATGCTATTCCCTGCCATCCAAACACAGCTTATATATAGAGATCATCTTCCAATCTAATTTGACAAGGGAGACTCATCGGCTAATCTAGCAGCATGAATAGCTAACCCACCATTAAGCTTAGAATTAGTGATCTAGCTTACACTAGACCACAAGATAGATTTTCCTTTGAGGTTGGAGGAGTGAGACTAAAGGAAGCTCCGATTCAATTGATCAAGCTTTTGACAAGAGCATTACTAAATGTGCATAAATTTTATCCCTAAAATGTGTTTGTAAAGAATAAGTGAGAGTGTGGGTCTTAGAGCAAGATGTTTGGATACTAATCAAAGAATTATCTTGGTGCTAAACATAATATGTATATAGAAAAATAGAATTCACTATATCCTACATCATTTAAATAACAGGCTTGTTATAACTCCATATACATGTATGGTCCCTCCATCTACAAGATTAGACTTTTAGGTTGGAAACTTAACTAATATGGTATTAGAGCATTGGTTATCCACGTGATAAGGTCCAAACAAGCCTGCACGTGAGGGAGAGTTCTCCATATACAGAACAAACTAAGATTAATTTCATTCTCCAAGATTTGAAGGGTTTTAATTTGGGTTGCTTAGTGATAAGTCCTTTGAATATAAGATTTAAACTAAAAGTGATCACTCAATAGGTCCTTCATTATTTATATGGGATAGATTTGCCATTTTTTTAATAAATAGCCGAAAAAGGTAACATTTATGATCCTTAAAACACATATATTTGTCTCATTTCATATAAATACTGAACATAAAACATATGTAATGGTGATTCAAGCTTAAACTTTTTTGGGTTTGGAGTTTGTTTTTGTGAGGTTTGGAACAAAACCCATATGTCACCGTGGTTTTGATATCTAGATTTTTAAATTCAAATCTCCACTTTCACATGTTCGTTGGAGGTCTCCTGTTGTATACAGTGGGCTGGTTCATCTTTTGTCATGAAGTCATGGCTGAGAAACATAAGTTTCAATATCCAATAACATATATATTTAGAATTTCTTTTGATTCTTCTGCATTCTATTAAAAATTTCGGTGGGACAAAAGTGAAACACACACACACACTTTTTGGGTAATTTATTTGGTTGAGTTTGGGCATCTCTTTTATATTTGGTTATATGTTTGTTTGTTTGTTTTTTTTTTTTTTTTTTTTTTTTTTTTTTTTTTTTTTTTTTTTTTTTGTGCCGATTGTTATAAAGATGAATTTTTTTTTAGAAGAATCATCAAATGGAGTGAAGTTATAATGTTTATGTTTAATTTTTCGGTCGAAGGAATGACGTGATACAAATCACTCACAATTGGAAAAAACGACCCAATATTTAAAAGTTGTGTTCATAGAAGATATAGATTTTTGGAAAATGCTAAGTGGACCAAAATTTTTAAATCAAATGATGTGCTAGAATAACATTGTCTTGATTTTTGTATATTTTTGAAATGCACAAAAATCAAGACTGTATTATTCTGACACATCATTTGGTTTAAAAAATTTAGTCTAAGATTTGGTCCATCTAGCATTACTCTATAATTTTTTTTTTTTTTTGTTATTTTCGTTTGTTTCCCACATAACTGATACTTTTTCATTGATTTTTTTCAAGAAAATAAAAAGGATGGGGTGAATCTATAATTTTTATATGTACATTTTTTTTATATTTTCATTTGATTAACATATGCATTTTTTAAACATGCAGCATTCATAAAACGCATGTACAAATACATTATTTATTTTATCAATCACATTATTTTATGATTTTCTTATGTTTCTTTGATTAACTTGCATCCATTTTACTAGCACCAGTAAAATTCTATTATGTTCAAATGCATGACTCCATATATTTTATTCAATGAAGTGTTTTGTACATATTCTTTACATATTCCTCATTTTTGTTCAAAATTATATGTGTTTAGATTGAAAAATTATCAATCAAATAGATAATTTTTAGCTGACATTCAATGAAACAAATAATTTCTCTTTGAATAAATTATAAATCTTAAGTAAATGTATGGAGATCTAGAGTATAATGATATCTGTCCAATATGGAAAGAAATCTACTAAATGGAAGCTTTCAAATCTTTTTAGAATTTGAACTAATAAGATAAAATGGAAAAAATTAAAAAAGGAAAATAAATTGTATGTATAAAGTAACATAAATAAAATGGTAAGATTGTCTTTTTAAAAAATAATATGACTTTCAACAAATAAATTTAGAATCTGAAGGACTTAATGGGTTATGAAAAAATCTTATGGATTAAATGGGTTATGTAACTTAAATAAAGGACTCTTAACTAATTAAAAAAACCCTTTTAATTTTTCCTCCCTAACCTCAATCTTATCTGATTTTGCATTTCCAGTTCTTTGAAACAGAAAAATATTTATTCTTTTACTATCTTGTGAATAACATTGTGTAATGATTTCAAAGGCGGTAAAATTCAATTATTCCAAATTAAAATGCCTGAAAAAAAAATTACAGAAAATATCGAAGCCATGCTTCCAAAGGATATCCCAAAATGCTTGCAAATTTTATAATAAATATATAACAATTTTTATATGATTTTATAAGATCCAACAGTTTACATGCATGAAGCTTTGTTGATGCATATATGTGATCTAAATCAAAGGTGAAACATCAAATATAAATAAATAATTTATCTACAAGATCACAAATTCAATGTTCACTCTTTTTTACAATTTTTATTGTTCTTTTTGCAAAACTCAATTTAAGAGTCGTACTTTGAAAAATCTATCACTGAATTAGGAGTGGAGATCTTCTGTCCCACTTTTTATGTACCACTTCCTGTCCCCTCTCACAAAAGTCCACCTTGAAAATCCCACATTTTAATAAATATTTATATTTATATTTTCAAGATGGACTTTTGTGAGAGGGGACAAGAAGTGGTACATAAAAAGTGTGACAGAAAATCTCCACTCCTGAAGTAGATGTTCCTCACATATATATCAGTCCTGTCAAATAGTCGGTCAGAAACTAAGAACTACTTTATCCATATATAAATGAGATATCCTTTTATTAATTAGAAATATGAGTTAATTTATGGATCAAATAATGACTTTTGTATAATTGTTGGCACGCATGATATGTATAAAAATGGTATTTAATACAATTACAAATTTTTTAAAATATATTTTTCATATTAAATTTTGAAAAAAAAGAAAAAGTTCAATAAAGAATGCTATAACGTGTCCTTTTATGCATCACTAACATTTGACAATGTCAGTGATACCTAAATTAAGAAATGTGATGAAGGACATTTGTGTCATTACTCTTTTTCTACGTTTTCCTTGTTGTTTATGTCGAGTAGATTTGAATCCATGTGCCATTAGCCGTTAAATATGGAAATAATAGAAAAATGAACGAGTGTCGTGACTGGTTGAGCAATTATTAGATGCATAAGTCACATGCACTGGTCTTGCATGTTGCATGTTCAAAATTCGTAGCACAAAGCAGCCCTCAAGCGCGTGAATATTTATAACTCAAACTTGAAATGACAGTGGAAGTGCAAATCAGAGATTAAAATTAACAGTAATGTTTTACATTAATAAGGCTTTAAAGCTTCACGTCGATGAACTTCATAACAGAAAGTGAGATAAGAAGAATATGGTGACTTTCTTATTAAACATCTTTTGAATCTATATACAGAGAGTTTGATGAAGTGGCCTAACAGTAGAGCTGTTTGAAAAAACTTTAGATCCTAAATGATCAAGTTGTTGTAACTCTTTCCTAAGAATCATGTAACAACTACAACAGCTGTAGAGATTTGAATTTCAAATTATATTTGAACAATACACATAAGCTAGTCCTCTATTATGCCTCCTCAAGATGGAGCTCGAGAGAAGAGTCCAATCTTGGATTTTAGAAACTAAAATCAAGCCCTTGGAGAGGTTTGGTGAGAGCATCTGCTAGCTGATCTTCAGAGGAGACATGAGCCACACAAAGAGTACCACTTTGAACTTGATGCTGGATAAAATGAAAATCAATTGCCATATGCTTCATACGTGAATGAAACATTGGATTGGAACAGAGTTGAGTTGACCCAACATTGTCACAATAAATTGCTGGACAACAGGAAAGTGTAATACCAAGATCAGTCAAAAGATAACATATCCAATTAAGTTCAGCAGCGATATTAGCAACAGAACGATACTCAGCCTCAGTAGAGGAGCGAGCAACAGTTCGTTGCTTCTTAGAGCTCCAAGAAACAGGATTTCGACCAAGGTATATCACATATGCACTGGTAACTACAAAAGTGTTCTTGTAACCTGCCCAATCGGCATCTGAGCAGGCATGCAAGCTTAAAGGTGAATCACGGTGTTGTTGTAGGCCATCATCTACGGTTCCACAGAGATAGTGTGAGAGACGTTTGACAAATACCAAATGTTTAGTTGTTGGTTGATGCATATATTGGAAAAGATTGTTTACCGTAAAGGCAATATCAAGCATGGTAATTAAAAGATATTGTAAACTGCCAACAACAGCCCTATACTCGGTGGGATCAGGCAAGGGAGAACCAAAATGCAATGATAAAGGAGGACTCGTCAGCATTGGAGTGAGAACCGACTTGGCATCTGTCATTTGGGTTTGAGTTAGAATGTCCAAGATGTAACGTCTTTGAGAAAGTAGCAAACCTTGCTTGTTTGGAATAACTTCTACCCCCAAGAAATAGGACAACAACTTAAGATTCTTAAGAGAAAAACGGTGAGCAAGAATATCCACAAAACGATTGACTAAACCATTAGCATCTCCAGTGACAATTAAGTCATCAACATAAACTAAGAGATAAATGATATGTCCAGCAATGTTGAGTACAAAAAAAGAGGTATCAGCATGGGAGTTCTTAAAACCAGATTGAGTAAGGAAACTGCGAAGTTCATGATACCAGGCTCGTGGAGCTTGTTTTAGTCCGTAGATTGCTTTTCGAAGTTTACAAACATAAGAAGGATGATCTCGATCAACAAATCCTGGTGGTTGGGTCATGAAAACATTTTCCGAGAGATGTCATTGCAGAAAAGCATTGTTTACATCAAGTTGTCGATGAGACTAGCCACGACTCACAACAAGACTAAGAATAATATGAATAGTAGTTGATTTGATGACGGGACTGAAGGTTTCATGGTAGTCAACTCCCGGTCGTTGATGAAAACCTTTTGCAACCAATCTAGCTTTATACCTGTCAATAGATCCATCAGAAATGCGTTTAGTTCGAAAAATCCACTCACACCCAACTACATTGTGACTATAGTCCAAAGGTATTAGCTCCCATGTGCCATACCGAACAAGAGCATCATATTCCTCAGACATGGCCCGACGCCACTTAGGATCTTTGAGAGCGTTGGTCACTGTGGTTGGTTCAAGGTCATTGGATTTGAAGAGTTGGGTATGGAGATTTAATTTTCTAATTGGCTTATGGATGTTATTCTTGGCTCTAGTGGTCATAGTGTGAATGGGAGGGGGTTGGTTTAATGGTGGATGAGGAGTGGGTGATGATGAAGGGGTATTTCGTTGAGTTTGAGGGGGTTGGTTCAATGTTGGATTAGGTGGAGATGTAGTAAGGATGGTTTCAGCTGAAGTGGTTGTGGAGGGAGTATCACATTGGGGCTGCCGAGGTGATTCAACTTGAGATGGTGTAATGAGTGGTGATGTCAACATAGAGGATGGAATTTGAATTGGCAATGGAATCCAAGTGGAAATAATGCTTGGTTGTGGACGAGTTGCTTGGCTAGAGAGAGATGTGAATGGAAAAAGTGACTCAATGAACTTAACATGCCGTGAGACAGAGATTTTTGAAGTGCAAAATTAAGAAACTAAAATCAAATTCTTTTTCATGGTAGGAACACAGAGAACATTGTTTAAGGAAAATATGTTTTGAGGAGTTTTGAGAGAGGTGGAACCAGTATGAGTGATGGGAAGACCAGAGCCATCTCCAATCATAATGTCATCGGAGCCAGTGTAAGGTGCATGAAGCGAGAGCTTGCTCAGGTCGGAGGTAACATGATGAGAAACACCGCTGTCCAAAAGCCATGATGGAGTGTTGGAAGTGTTGGCAGCAAAGTGAGCTCGTGGCTCCCATGGTGAAGGATTGTAGTTGTTGGGAGATTGAATTGGTACTAAGCAGAAGGAAGGACATCTTTTTGCAGTGTGACCTTGTATCCTGTAAATTTGATAGTAACCGAGATATGGTCGAGGAGAAGGATGATCTCCTTGTGTCGGATTTGGCCCAGCATTGGTTGAAGCATGGGGCGATTGGTATAGTTGGGTGGTGGTCGCCAGCCTATGGTGTTGGTTTCTTGATTGGTTGATGGACGCTAACTGTTGTTAGTGCGACTTGTAGGATTGGCCATTGCTGGAAAGTATGATTGTTCTGGTTTTGTTGCTTGAAGAGAAGCCTCAAAGTTGAGTAGTTTTTCGTGAAGTTCTTCAAAAGTAATAGAAGTATCTCTGGCTTGGACAGCTTGCACTAATTCCTTGTAGTCATCTCCGAGACTGTCAAGGATTTTTTCCATGATTTCTTCTTTGTCGATTGGAGCTCTAAGGAGAGCAAGCTCATCTGCTCGAGCTTTTACGGTTTGAAGAAAATCAGTGATGCCTAGTGATCCCTTAGTGATATTCTTGAGTTGGCTTTTTACTTGCTTATTGTTAGAGGTATGCCCTAAAACCAATCCTAAAGTGCATATCTATTTCATATTAGGATAAGAAGGTACTGCTTATCGTATGTATATTCAATTATATATATGATAATGTCCATGAATGAATGATAAGAGAAATATGTATCTCAAGTTTGTTGAGATATGAAGACTCATATTTCTCATACACATTTATTCTAAAAGAGTTCCTGCTCATAGGTTTATTAAAGAGGACATTTATTAAACCGACAAGAGTAGCACAGATTTAAACTAACTCCAATGGGAGGATAGGTAGTCTTTCCTATCAGTGTAGTGACACTTAGGTTAATCTGTGGGTGCATATTAGAGAATATGTACACTGAACATGATCTGCTAGAATATTCCTATGGATATTAAGTTAAAGGAATATTCTTATGTTACGTCCATTTTGTAATCCTAAGACCTGAGACACCATGGATGTCTTATGCCTGAGTTGTTAGGGTTTGATAGTGTTTTATACAGCCTTGATCTTAAGGTTGTAGTCAGCACTCATTGGCTCTAATAGGTCTTGCATGAAGGCATATGAGTGGTCAATAAGGAATCATCACTCTCAATGTTATGAGAAAGAATGTCAGGGTCAGTTCTTAAATATAACTCTCAATGTGAATCTCTGGCCAGAGTGATAGATGAAATATGAAAGGGTTTCATAGGGTTCATCTTATTGAGATTATAATTTGAAGAACATATGACAAGAAAGTTAAGATAGGGTTTTGATTTTTATCCATACCCTAAATATCTTAACTATGACATTAGGGGATGAAGGATTAAGTAACAAGAAGGGTTCACATAGTTCTGCTATTCACCCAAACCTAGGGCATGTCATGACACATTGCTAGACGTCACTCATGACCAGTGAAAGCCTATTGATAAGTGTTATCAATGAGGGCATAATTGGAATAGTTTCAATTAAACCTTTAAATAGAAAGTTTCTATTTTAGGAGACATGGAGATGTCCCTAGTCACTGCTAGGTTGGGGTGAACCCAAAGGGTCACACACAATAGAGAGTAAGTGAGTTCCTTAAACTTGTGAGAGGGGAATCCTGTCTTTGAGTTAAGTTTGATTTTAATTATTAAAGGTTAATTAATTAAAAGTCAAAATTAACCGTGAATAGGATTACTTTATTCAAGGATGTTTGGTCATGCTAGCACTAGTAACCAAACACCCCTTAAAGAGGAGAAAGTCTATATATATGAGGGTTTACACATTCTAGGGTTAAGAGAACCCACTTGGCCGAAATTTCTCTCTCCTCTCCCTCTCCATTCTAGCTTGCTCACAAGTGTTGTGGAAGACTAGGAGGTTCTAGGGAATCTTACTCTCGTGTGGATACCGTTGGAGACTTCATCGTTTTGAAGTTCGAGATCAAGGATTGCAAATCGAAAGGCGAACCAAGTAAGATTAATTTATGTTTAATAAATTTATTTGCTTGTATGTAAATCAAATGTCCCTATGCTTGTTCGATTCTTGATTAGGATCATTCGATGATGGAATCATAAATTAAAAAGTTTTATTTTGTCTTCCGCTGCGATTCCATGTATTTCAAACGATTCCTTTCACTTGATGCGTCCACGAGAGGGCTTGGCATACGTGTTGGCTAGGATTGTCCAAGCTTACCGAGAGGTTTTAGCTTGAGCAATGAACGAAATTATGGTTGGAGTGATGGAACCAATGATAGCATTGAGTATCAACTGGTCCTATCGAATCCGAATGGTGTAGTCTGGGTTTGGTGTGGTGGTGCCATTTTGAATGATGGTGGATGTTGGACAGGATTTTGAGCCATCAATATAACCTAGAAGGTCATAGCCGATGAAGAGGGTATGGAATTGTAATTTCCATGAAATGTAATTGATGAATTTAAGTTTGAGAGGAGCTTGAGCTACAACATTAAGGCTGATAAGTGTTTTATGAGATTCATTGGTGTTATGAATGGTGGTGGAGTTGGTATTGTTTGTGGCCATTTTGATGGCTGGAGAGCAGAGGAACGGGATTACTTCTTTAGATATGCTCTGATACCATAACAGAAAGTAAGATAAGAAGAATATGGTGACTTAATTTCTTATTAAACATCTTTTGAATATATACACAGAGAGTTTGATGAAGTGGCCTAACAATAGAGCTGTTTGAAACAACTTTAGATCCTAAATGGTCAAGTTGTTGTAACTCTTTCCTAAGAATCAGGTAACAACTACAACAACTGTAGAGATTTGATTTTAAAATATATTTGAACAATACCCGTAAGCTAGTCCTCTATTACTTTAAGCCATAATCTTCCCAAAATACTGAGATATAATATGGGTTTTTTTTTTTTTATTAACATATAAAAACATTTATAACCAAAGAACTAATAATATTCAACATACTAGCAATTAAGGGATCTCAAATCCAGTACAAAGAATCACATACACCAAATCCCCCACCAACTAGACTAGCTCCAGTTATATTGTGGGTTTGAAAGAGTGTAAAATGATGATAAGAGTTTTTCAGTATGAGAAGTAGCAGAGAGACTAAATGACAGATTCCTAGTGCTCATTCTGAAAATGTAAAATCACCAAAGTGCTTATCAATTCAAGCCTATTAGTTTGTAACACCTCTTAAAGATATATTAGGAGGGCCAATTTCGGCTAACCATCTTATTATCCATTGAATCTGACCATTATCGATCATATTTATTTTTAACAAACTATTTATTTTTTTCAAACAATCCTAATAAAAAGGGGAATTTGGTGAGAGATCCTACTTAAGAAAAGTTTAATACAAAAAATCCTTCTAATATTTCTTTCGTTCGTAAGGTCCTATTTAAGAATTGTTTCATGTGAAAAGTCCTAATCTATTAAAAATGTTTTTCAAAATGATGGAATTACTCTTACTGCAGTGAAAACACCCAATATGATGAAAACATCCCAGTGCAGTGAAAATATCCAATACAGTGAAAACACCCAATAGAGTTAATTCACTGGGGTTTTTTTTAACAATTTAAAAACAACTTAGTGGTCCCCACAACATTCAGGATTTTAGTAAAAACAACTCTTCAAGATTTTAGCAAAAACTCACACATTTTTTTTTTAATTCACTAGCACATTTAAAATATACCCACATCACAATGAAATCGCCACAACAGTGAAAAAATCTAAAACAACTTAATGAAAACAACTCAGTTAATAAATATTGAAGTCAAAGCTTTTAAAAATGTAATCCGGATTTTCTTTGTATTCCTAGCTCTTGCTTATAGTTGAACTAACCCATTTTGGTTTCTTGTTTCCTTCAATTGTATACATGAAATTCAAGCTATATTGTTAATCAATATATTCATCTCTTTCCGGTAGAATTCACCACTTCAAAAACCAAACTCATCAGTCCTAATAAGAAGAAAAAGAAGAAGAAGAAAATCGGCGATGTCGACAAACTTGCATAAATTACCCCGGTGTTGAGCAAGCATCCTTGATCAATGAAGGTGTGGAGATTAGTAAAGGATTGGTGAATTAGATTGTTGATTGAATTGAATTGCCAACCGATCTACGTTGAAGAAGAAGATCGGAGTCATCGCTGAAAACTGCAATTTTTGTCCGAACATGTCAACAAAAATCCTTTATGTTACACGTTCATCGACAATGAAAGAGAGACGCAAATCAGATTCATGATGTGTATCTCGACTGAGAAGAAAAAGAAGGAGGAGTGGCATTGAAGATTAACACAGAAAATCTGGCGGTAGTCAATGCTCGGCTTGTTCGGCTAGCTTAGCCAGATAAACGTACTGGTCTCTGCTTAGGGTTTCAGACATGGCAAACTCTATTAGAGTTGCAAAGAGAGATAGGGAGGGGAGGAAGGTCACTGGAGGGTCGTCGGAAGGTGTGTGTGAAGACTCGTTAGTGAAGGGTTTTCACGTGCTCCAAGACTTTGATCCACTTCACAAATAGGTTTGATTTGTATTTCGTGGAAGAAAAAGACGACGCGAAGGGTATATATGGAGCATTCAAGGGCATTTTAGTCCTAATTAAGGTAAAAGGAGTTTTTTTCCAAATAAAATTTGGTGTGGAACTTTTTAAAGCAAAATATTCGAAAGGGAAACTTGTGGCCAATTTCCCCTAATAAAAATGGTAGAAGTCAATTTGGGAAAAATGACAATGGTAAACCCTTTCTCACTCACAAGGATATGTGCACCTGTCACCTATCACCTGTATGTCTAATGTTAGAATTATATTCCATATGTATAATAGTGATAACTTTAGTTTCGCATTAACCATACCTAAGACCCTAACTCATAACCGATTATGTATAAAATTAAAGGGAAATTGGCCGAAGATCATCCTTTATATGATTTTCATGCTAAAAGTGCTCTCATTAGATTCTTTATGCCAAAAGTTCTTTTCGCATGAATTGGACAAAAATACATCTTCTTCTTGACTACCTTCATCGCCACCTACACCCCAACTCTCGAGTTCACTACACTGGAACCTTGGATTCACTACGTTGGAATCTTGGGTTCACTACGTTGGAATTCACTACGTCGAACCAGCAATTCACTACGCCAAAACCCCATTTCACTACGCCGAAAAACTCATTTCACTACGTCGGAAATGGATTTCATATGCTAGAAATTGATTTCACTACACCTAAAAATGCATTTCACAATGCCAAAATATCCATTTCACTACGCCAAAAATACATTTTGCTTTGTCAGAAATGCATTTCACTACATATTCTTTATTCATTTTCCATTTTCTTTCCAAAAATTTTCTAGACAACCAAACAAAAAACAAAAAACCAAATTAAAAAAAAAATTATTTTCCTTTATTTTCTCTCTCTCTCTTCCTCGTGTGTGTTAGAATTCAAAAACCCAATGTCAAATAAGAAAGAAGAAAAAGATAACGATAACGATCAAGCATTTTTTAGATCGGTCAACGCGGGATTCTTTGCAGCTGAGAAGAATAAATTAACTGTGTCGCTGCTGCTGCTACTATAGTTTCAACTAGTCTCTCATGGCGATCAGCAACAATGAAGACATTGGAGACTACATCGAGCTACGTTAGAGATGGAGACGATCTATACTGATCTGTGGAGAAGACAAAGCTTGCCGGAAATTCATCAACTAGTTTCATGGTGATTTATGTGATGTTCAAATCTTTAATTATCTTTCGGATTGAAGACTTTTTTCAATTGGATTTTCAGGTCTCCGCCGCGGTGACTCAAAGCCCAAACTTTAGCATCATTCATGGATGTTTGGGATCAATGCGTAATGCATGGATTTGCTTTTGCCTTTTAATTTCATGAAGCTTCTGGAATGCTAAGATCCATAGTATACTCTGTAATGGTTGTTCTTGATTTGCAATTGCTATGATTTGGAGACGACACGAGGTTAACTGTGTCCGTCCCTCTCTCTCTTTCTCCTATCTTTGCCATGGATTTTGCAAAGTTTCGGTGAGCTTCATTTTCTGGTTCGACGAGCTCCATCTTCATCTCCAGCATAGATCTTGTGAGCTCCATGCCTCCATCTTCAAACGATATACGGGTATAGGGGCAATTCTAGTATGGAAAAAAGATTATTTTGAATTTTGGGACTTAATACATTAAAATCACATTAAAAAGGACTTTAGTCGTTAAAAATTCTAAACGAGGACTTTATGCAAGAGAGGTCCCTAAAATAGGACTTTTGGCCAAATTTAAAATTATATAATTTGAAATCCAATAGAGATGTAATCATGAAAAAGTTGGATCCAGTTATTGGCTCAAGTCAAGTCAATTGGATGGGTCAAGCTGGCCAGCCTATGATAAAAACGTAAATATATAGTTTTGGAAAATGATTGGAGATCCAGCTGCCAAATATTTTAGTCTATTTCCCAAAAGCCCTATATATTTTTCTCAAATTATTGTTTTTTTCATTGGAGTCCTAAATCCTAATGAATGATCGATAAGATAGGGAAAACACTTTTTATTATTATTATTATGTTTCTATTGAAAGAAAAATAAATTCATCCTATATATTGATTTGGTAGCCAATACCATGTCAGCCTACTATTTTACCATGTTAGCTTACAAGTTAATTTTTTATTTTTAAATATAAGACTCTTGGAAAGAGTATAAGCAAGAATAACACTACTCGTAATATTAATATGAGATAGATATAATTTAAGGATATTCTGAACATGTTTCGTTTTAGTTTAGTGATTCATGTTTCTCCCGTTATGAAATGAGGTTTTGGGTTCTATTTCTCATGGAAGAGAATTGACCCATTCCCATTTGTTATTCTCCTTCCCCTTTAAAAATTAACCACATACTAATTACCCCTACTAATATATATCGCTTTACTAAAAAAAAAAAAATTTTAATATTCTTAAATTGATCTTATATCATCAGTATTATAATCAGGGCCGGCCCTGGGGTTTGGGTGGCCCTAAGCGAGTTCCTAGAATGAGGCCCTTCTACGATTCTATAATGCTCGGACATTCAGTATGTTCTGGTACAAAATAAGTGACAATGTACACAGGGGAACCATCAATTTAGTTTGGTTTTTTACCTAACCAAGATGGATGTATTCTGAAATAGAATGAGGGGACATGGAGGTATTATTGAAATGAAACAGAGATTCCAATTGTTGCTTTTTCCCGGGGAAAAAAAGAAGAAGAAGAAGAAGAAGATGATGATGATCTCACATGCTACAGCTTAATGGCTAATTATATGATAGATTCAGAAAACGTTAACGATTTTTGGTAAAATACATTAGAAGGGTAGTTTTTTCAGCTATTTTTTTGGTACTTCATACTCATGATTTCCAAATTTTGTTAACACTCCACCACTTACCTATGGAGCTACCCCAACTTGTTACAGATGATGCTAACTAGTAACTAGGGATAAATATACAAAAATATAACATTAAAAATAAAAAAACAGAGAAGCAATATAAAAGTTTAAAGCTATAAATGAAATCTGCTCCAGCTTTATAACACAGAGGAATCAAAGTCTGAAGAAACTAGATTACAACAACAACTAAAGAAGCAAGAGATTTAGGGAAATGGAAAAAGGATTGAGATTATGAATATAAAAAGCGTACCTTTGAGAGATTTAGTGATTAAAGAAGAGAACGAATCGGCAATCGCAGAGTTGGCACTCGGTAGAGAGAGAGAGAGAAGCGAAGGGTCTTGACGTCTCGTTAGGGCCTGCTTGCCTGCTGCTGCTTCCAGAGTTTTAGGGTTTAAAAATTAGAACGAATCGCAGAGAAGAGAGAAGCGAAGGGTGAAGGATTGAAGGGTCTCGACATCAATAAGGGGCTTAGGGCCTTCGGAGAGCTAGGGAGGCTTTGAGGGGCTTTGCTCAGTTGCTGCTACTGCTTCCTATGCAGTTGGGCCCCTTTAGATAATTAGATTGGAGAACTATGGATGAAAGCCCTTGTCAATGGACTGTGGGAGTATAGGGCTTAAAAAAAAAATTGGGCCCCTTAAAATTGGGGGCCTCAAGCAAATGTTTTAGTAGGCAAAAGCCAAAGGCTGGCCTTGATTATAATGACTCGTATTTTATGTTATAATCCGATGGCCTTGATTTGGTTGATGGTTTTTTATGTTATGCTATAACCCAATGAACTTGATTCAGTTGATGGTTAATTTTGTGCATTGAAAATTTATGAAAAATTGGTTAGGTCCAGACCTATGCAATCATTTGAGAGATACATATATTCTCTCTCTTTTTTATTTCTCTCTTCCTTGTAATAGTTTTTTTTATAAAAATAAAGTTAAAAAAAGTTAAGAAAAAAGGAAAAATCAATCATTACCTTTCTTTATCTTTTCCTTATATTAGCTTTCTTTTTCTTCTTAGAGGGAGATTGGGGATTTAAAACTAGATATCATTCAGATGCATGGTGTAGGGTTTGATATCAATTTGGGGAAAAAATTAATTTTTTATTTATTCAAAGCAATTTTGTGTATTGCTTAATTTATTTGAATACGGGCTTTGGCTTAGTGATTCATGCATGTATCTTTCTTTATGGAATGAGGTCCTGGGTTCTATTATTGACCCATTTGTTACTCCTGTCTTCATTAACAATTAGCAACTAATTCTAGTAAATTATATTGTCGGGCAAAAATAAAATAAATGAATCTGTTTTCTTATTATTATGGATCCCAAATAATATCAAACTTCAAAAAAAAAAAAAAAAAAAATTGTTATCATATGTCACCATTGTGAATAAAATTAAAGGCAAGCAGGAGTTCCACACATCACAATCAAAATGGGCAAGGAAGATGTATTGAAATCAAATAATGGAGAGAAGAGGGGTGTCAAAAGTGAATAGTTGGCCCCACATGTCACCTTCAAAATGCCCATATCACCATCCAACACTAAGCTGAAAGTAGGGTAACGGTCAATTCTACATTTAAAACACATATAATTGAAGGAGACCACGAGACACCAGACCAGGAGAATGCAAGGCAATGGCATTATAAAGCTGTAAATGAGAACAAAAGCATAGGAACAAGTGTTGTAAGGAAGAGAGAGAGAGAGAGTTTTCCTTTTCTCCACGTCCAAATCAAATTCAACATATCCACGCTTGCAGCATCGACTCCAATATTTACTTTGGACACAAAGAGCAAGAATATATATATATATATATATATATATATATATATATAACATGGACTGTGATCTAGAAATTTCTAGTGTCCTCACTTCTTGGCATGAGAATCACTTTACATTAACAATGACTTCTTACAAATTTGCCATTTTCTCATTTACAATTTTTAACCAAGACGCTTAATTTGTTTAGAGTGTAATGAAAATTATAGTTATCAGAATCAAATCGATCATTGAGTACTGAATTAATCGATTTTATCAGTGATTGACTTGATTAATTCAGTCTAAATTGCAAATATTTAAAAGATTATAAATTATATTTTAATACAATTAATTCAAAGTCATAATTTGTTAGTGGGTGCGTCTCTTAATTACATCATAAGAGGTTTTTAATTTAATTGACTGACGAATTCATTAGTTCATTGGTCCGACTGAGTATGGATTTGATAACTATGATTAAGGTCACTAGCTCGATCACTACACTTTTGTGTGACCAAAATATCTCATTCATGGTAATTTGGATATCCATCCATACATTAAGTTTAATAATTTGGTGGGGAATTTCACTGGGTGAGAGTCATGTAAGCATTTGATGGTCGAGGACTGAAATTAAACTATTATAACTCCCATCGATCTACATTATCAAATGACAGTACTTTTCAAAAAAGGTAGCCCGGCTAGCTTATTGGCACTTTCCTATTGAAATATTTGCACGTACACAATTTTGTAAGGAATATATTGGGATGTGAGAATGATTGAAATGTGGAATGCAAATAATGTCACCACAGTCAAAGTATTTGGTAAATGTGGCTTTCAAAGTTCTAATTAAATAGCTTGCATGCAATGGAGGTCTAATTCCATCTCCTAGTGACTTCAAATTTTCAAATAATTAATACGAAGAATATGTCTGTCTAACCAAAGTAACGTACCAATAGTACGTACGTTTATTTAGTCTCAATTTGGATCATGGATGGAGTCATGGAAAAAATAAGAAAAAGGTTATAGATGATTAAGAGAGGAATTTGTTTTAAAGCGATTCTCAATATTTTTCTTTATTCTTTCCAAAATCCAAACAAAATCTTACATTATATGGTGAGTGGTTGCATGTAAAATGAATTTATTGGGAAATTTAACATTGGAGGGATTCCTAATTTAGGAAGATTCGGATACAAAGAGTCAAAACAAATGTAGTAATGCCAAAACAAAAGGACATTAATAATAGTAAAAGCTAGCATACAAAAACTACTGTATGTGACCAAGATGTGCCTATGGAAGAGGCAAAATTAATTTAGGCATTTTCCCCTACAGACATAGACACTTAAAGTCCTCTGTGAGAGAGAGAGGGAGAGATTTGTCAAACACATAAGGCTGTAAAAAAAAAAAAACCATCACATCATTCAAGAAGCCTCACAAGATGAAAAAACAAGTAGCTTTCATGCAGCCTGGCTACCACTCGTTCAAGTCTGCCATTGGTAACCTCTTATGCTAGCTTCAATTGAATTTAAACAGTCATCAAACTTATATATAGTTCAATATTAATTGACTCTTCTCGATCGTAATTTTTTAAGAGAGAGGTCTTGTGTTCATTCCTGTATATATTATAGTCCAACTAATGTTCTTACCTATCCCCAAAAAAGGGAAAGATAGAAAATAAATTAAACATGATAACCAGATCTACATGAATATAAATATCGATGGAAAACAACTTGATTATTGCTTTGAGAATTTGTTAAAAAAGAAGAGCAAGGCTAGGGTTTCCATAAATGGAAATTCCACAAAAATACAAGGATATAGAATCCACATTACAAGATAAGGTTTACACTACCCCTTTGTCTTGACGGGATTCTCATTCATGGGAAACCCATCTTTTTTCAAAAAAGAATGATATATTTTAATGGGAGTCCCTCGATGATAGCTTTATTAATCATTTTAAAATTTTCTAAAAATTAAAAGGAGATGCACTTCTTGGGATCAATTGAGTCTGTCCTAGATGGGGCATAGCTTAAAACCCGTAGCCAAACGTTCACCAACTTCTTCCTATTTGGCATGGACATTTTGTCCCGATCTCCTTGCCACTGGAATCTACAAATTCATAGATGAGGAAGGGACAGCAATTTCATCAGTAATCAGGACCCATCCTTTTCATGACTTATATGCTAGGGTAACATATCAGGGGCTTGGGCTGCCCCATTATTTGTACTGGTCTCTTTTACTCTTTTATTTTCTTTTTATTCTCCAGAAGGGCCCCGGCTAGGTCTAGTCATAATTTATAATTATTGTAGAGTAGGCGATATGGGTTCAAATAATATATCATATATAAAAGAAAAAATAAAGAGTTATCTACACTTTAGTACCTCGAACTTTGAGGATAATTTCAATTCATAATCTAAATTTTTAATGTGATGAATATAGAATAAATTTTTAAAAACTTATTTCAATGCAGGACAAAACTAGAATCTTAACATTTTTTAGGGCAGATTAACGCAGCAGTATTTGAATACTCTCAACAGTTTCTTCCTTAACCACGTAAATGTTAAGATTTTAAGTACTGCTGCATTAATCTGCTCTAAAAAAAATTAAGATTCATTCTAATCCATTAGCTTTAATCCCCAAATTGAAACTCTTATTTAGTCACGTGAGGGTCGTATGAATGGTTTGGACGAGAATTATGTCTCAGGCAAGACAGGATATACATAGGCTCCAACTAAGATATTGCCACCTAAGGCGTATATGGAGTTTTCGTTACTTAAACAGAAAGCATTCCAGTTTTGTCCTACGTTAAAATAAGTTTTTTTTTTTTAAAAAAAAACTGAATTGAGTTCAAATGACACGCGGATGTAACTCTTTGCTTGATCTTTTGAATCAATTCTTGTTCCGGTCATGGAATATAGATGAAATAAATCAAAAAATGGATTTTTGGGGCAAGCGGATCATTTATGATGAAGAGGATGAGCTTCTCTTACCTAATATTAGGTAAATTGATCTAATCAAAAGTTTAGGTCCTAAATTGAAATTACTCTCAAAATTCGAGGTAATAAAATGTAGATAACCCAAAAATAAAATAAAGTATGACATTTAATTGGGATAATCTTTCCCCTTTTCTTAACCTCCATGCCTACTATATGAAATATTGATCTTAAAACTGTTACTTAATAAAATGATAGCTAGAGAGATATCATGCATTAAGTCACAAGGGCAAATAAGAATTGCTTCATGTACTTAATTAGTTAAATTAAATGACAGCACCTGAAAAGGAGGGGCTATTTTACATTATTTTTTTCCAGTGTTGTGTGTACACTTCTTTTATAATAAAATTCATTTACTAAAACAATCTAAAAATGCAGGGAGAGTATCCTAATTGCATACACATTTTTGCAGGGTGCAACAGAAATTAATCAAATTATTGACCCATTACAATCGACCACATCATAATTCATAAGTACACTGGAACAATAAAGTCATCCGTGCTCTAAATTACCCTTGACAATTAAATCAAAATTCTATAAATCCAATGCTGCTAAAAATGATTGGGGGCTGGGCTTAAGTGCACCAACCCATTATACGTATATGCAGTAATTCTTCTTCTTCCTTTCCTTTTTTTTTTTTTTTTTTTTTTGGGTGCAGGCCAATCAAAGCATGTACAGCGGGCATCATATATGTACTGATATAAAGTAGAGATTTTTTGGGTAAGGAAGAGAGAAAAGGAGGAAGGCAGGGAGAGTGGGGGAGTGGGCAGAGCAGGAAGCAACAGTTTGGGGGGCAAGTTTCTGGGTTTGGGAATCGTTGAAAGACAGAGGAGGAAAGCCTGCAGGAGAATCCGAGACCCAAACATGGTAAAGCATATGAACCCACCACCATCTGCATACTTCTTCATATAATCATAATATATCCCCTCCCCCCCTCTCTCTCTCTCTCTCTTCTTTCTCTCTCTTAAGTTCTCTCTTTCTGCATTATCCATACCATCCAATCCACACACCCCTCTTTTTCCATCATCACAACTACCCCCACTCACTCGATCATAAAACTCATTAAACATACATCCAAGGGAGAGAGAGAGAGAGAGGGTGAGGGTGAGGGTGCATGGGATGTGGGAAATCTAATTCTGAGTCCGAGGTTAATTTATAGCTTGAGAATTAATACAAAGCTTCAGAGGTGGAAAAGATCAAAAGGAGTGTGTGCTTGTGTGTGTGTGTGTGCACACATATCAGAAGCTAATTAATCTTGTTCTTCTTTAAAGGGTTTGTAGAGTTTTCACATCATGTTCATGGAGTGGAAGAGTAAGAGGTGCAGATTCAAGTTTATGAACAAAACACCACTCTTTTACTTAGTCTCCATCTTCTTCTTCTCTGCTTGTGCACTGTTCAGCACTATCAGCACCAAAACCGCCTGTTTAGGTAAACCTATTTCCTCTATTAATTGATCTTTCTTTTTCCTTCCATCTATTCATTCTGCTAATTAAATTCTGCATCCTTTTGAATTATCAGCCCAATTTAGCTGATACATATATACCATATTTCACTAAACTTTTTGCTAACTTGAGCTTCTCTGTTACTTCTCTTTCAAATGCAGATATCAAGTGTCCGATAACTGGTAAAGATGATTTGCATCAGGTGGGTGGGCTTATTACCCTCTATAATACAGCTTCTTAATTATATATGTTCTTATTTGAATCATTTAGATGCATACATATTATATGTATATATAATGCGCCGGTGGCACTGTATGCACCTTCCTAGGCCAAGCTTGATTATTAGCCGTTGGATTTAAGATGAGATCACCATTATAGTGGCTACGTGCAAGTCACAATTATTATTCGAAACATAAAAATCTAAACGCTGGCTGAGAGTCCCTTTCTTTTCAAACAATTGATAGGAGGGTGCTAAAATGCGCCAAAATAGTCGCAGAGACATATGTGCAACGGTACCGCACCTTTCTGAGCCATCTGATGGATGGTCGTATGGACTGATGGACTGAAGTCGTGAGTCGTAACCCCACAAGCAGTATGGACCTTTTGTAGTCGGTGGTCCTTCCCATTGGCCCAGCCCTTAAGCCATGTGGGTTCAGGTCAGGTTAGTGTGCACAACACCACCTCGTGCACGTTAGTACTGCACAATGTAAAAACAAAATACTATATATACTATACTCTCCCTTGTCGTCTCTTTAGTCATGTGTCTCGGTAACCTGAACCTGGAGCACCTCAGCGCTTTAACCGGAACCATGTTCTGTATAATAAGCCATTCACATTCCCGTGAGGCCGTGGCGCACGTTAGCAGCATTTCATTATGTATGAAAGCTTTAAGTACAGCCCCGGTATTATAAGCATATGTTTAATTTGGTATGTTTACTTTAGTTATCGGATTAGATAATTTTCTTATAGATGTCTTGCATTTGGTAATCCAATATCAACATTTACATTTTTCACATTGACTTTTGAAAATGACCGTTTGATTATTATGATTTCTGTCATGCATGACATGCATAAGTATAATAACTAATCGAACGATCAATTTTTTAAAATATGTATCCCATAATTATTAATGAATTTCATGCTTATTTTGGCTAAAATAAACATATACTCACAGAATCATTTCAATATATATATACATGCATGATTGATGCTAATAATTGGAAGATTAACCATGGTACAGGAATTTGAGAAGAGTAGAGATGAAGATATCATTGAATCAATAGGCAAGAGAGGCTCATTGAGCTTGGCAAGGAGGTATTTGAGTGGGCCGGGATCGTCGCCGCCTCGCTGTACGTCGAAGTGCGGCCGATGCACGCCGTGCAAGCCGGTGCATGTGCCGGTGCCACCTGGAACCCCGGTGACAGCTGAGTATTACCCAGAAGCTTGGAGGTGCAAATGTGGCAACAAGTTGTACATGCCTTAGGGCTTAATTACATGATGCCTATATAGTATATAGCATAAATTTATAAATTCTCTCTTTTGATCAAACGTTGCTTAATTGTGTGGGTAGCTTTGAAGAAGCTGCTTATCCCCTTTACAGTAACAGATATTGATGAGAGAAGAGGAACGTTACATTTATATATTTATATAAAAATATATATATATAGGCCTTTGATTTATCATTTATGTAAGGAACATATGTAAGAGTAATTGAAATTAGCAGTTCTGTGGAAAATCATGTGTTTATTCATTTTATATGCCAAGGGTTGCTACCCCTTTTTATTTATTTATTTATTCTTTTCTCTTTCTATTAATTAATTAATTAATTTATTTATTCATACTAGCTAACATCCCTACGTATTCCGACCTTCAACCTCATTAACTAATTTTCGATTTTTAGTGGGACGACAATTCACTTGAAGTATGAGAAATTAATTCCCAATTTTTGAGTAGAATGACGGTCCACTTGAGCTTAGAAACATCCAAAATTCAAAATCTAAAAGTGAATGACCTTCAAGAGTACGAGAAGTTGAACCCAACATTGTCTGCCTTTTGAGACGTAAATACTTGGACCAACTGAGCTGCCCCATGCTGCTATAGACTGCCTGCTCGGACCAATTAATCTCTTCCCAAAAAAAAATAATAATAATTGTTAGGACATTGGGATGTGGCTAGGACAAATGGCGATAGATAGAGCCATATATTATGTTGGTGATGGATTCTTATGGGATGTATAAATCAATTTCTTAGCATATAATCAGACATGTTGTTATAAGGTGTACTTGACGCAATTTTACATAAGGCGATCTATGTAGAATTCATTACAGGACAAAGCTTGAAAAACTGACTATTAGATTAAACGAACTACTTATGAATTTCATGTTCGCCAAAAATCACAGTGATCCAATTATCAATTTTGTAAAGAACTAACTAAGAAAAACTAGTGACAATTTAAAAAATAAAAAATTCACAAATTTTCATTGTAAATTTTTTTAGAAACTGACTGTTGGATTACTGTGATTTTCAGTGAACATAAAATTCATAAACAGATCATCTAATCTAATGATCAGTTTTTCAAATTTTATTTTATAATGAGCTCTACACATATTGTCTTACGTAAAGTTACATAAAATGTACCTTATAACAGCATGGATGAGCATATAATAATATTGTCATATTGAAAGTGAAAAGATGGCACAAATGCCAAAACAAAGAGCAATAAGCAGGGGTGGGGGTCGATGGCTAGCTAGCCCTACAAGAGCAGCACCACTTGTGGGATATGTAGATGGTCTGTCTTTTCTTGCAATATTGTTTTCACAGAATCACGATGGTGTAGCAACCAAACAAGCTATCAAACACCCACAAGCCAGAGTCCTATCACCCAGTGAGACATGGTGCCCTACACTTTCAGTAAGAATAAAATAAGAAAAAAAAATCTAGATCGATCAGTAGGGCCATTGGAAAAGATTTTGGGTATATTATAAAATTTATTTATTAAAATGAAAAATGATAATACGGGATCCGTAGCAGTGCTCTACTAAAATTATTGTGACGGAGCTTTTAAGGTGGGTCAGGATTTCATGGTTGGAGGTGAAGTTTTCTTGATTGAGATTGTCGCTTGTGGGTGGGAAAAGCCATTGTGGCTGAGGGAGTTGGTTTGGCAGTGGGTCTTAAGATGGTAGCAGGCATGACAAAGATTCTGTAGCATAAAAAAGTGGCAATTTTATTTTATTACCAAAAGAAAATTTTGGCAATTTGGCTTGATGCCTCGCAGGCTAGTACATGCAGGTGTTAGGCCATCTCTAATGGTGAACTTAAAAGGAGATGTAAATTTATTTTTCGCATTTAGATATAAAAAATGTTGATCTAATATTGATGGATTCAAAACTTGATACAAAATGCATTGAATCCAAAACTTGATCCATTTTTTGATGGATTCATTTTCTCGAAGACAGATAAAAGTGCATAGAAACTTGTACTTGGTTTACGGCAAGAGAGAGATGGAGATAGGAGTCAAAAAATGAATCCACTACCTTTGGAACGCTTGGATTCAAATGATTATATATTTCACTATATGTTGGTGTATTTTAATAAAAATAAACTTGCCTTCTTATCTCAGATTAGTTAGTAGAAGAAAACATGAAGTAGCTTATTAGCTCTCTCCTTCACTTATACTTAGTGAAGGTTTAGAAAACATGATACCTCACCTCACATGAGCAAGAAGATTGAGGAGGTGCCATATTTTATTTATTTTTTGAATCTGTTATAGAATTATTTTTAATTTGCCAAATCAGTTCTTACACACAATAGTCACATTCTCATTTGTTTTTTTGTAATCTACAAGTTGTTATGGACATAATTGAATTCATTTTTGAATTTTGTCTCATAACCTATAAAATGGAGTAAATTGCACGGTTTAATATTTTCAGCATAGGTTACAAACATTTTCCCTATAAATTTAGGCCTCTTCCTAGCATTTTCACTCGCTAATTCACAAGCTTTCTCTTCTCTCTTGATTATCTAAAATTTTCAGATTTTCTTTAAGTTTTTGTGAGTTTTTCCTTAAGCAAAAAAAGGTATTGTGTGGAGCTTCATCTCTTCTCTAAGTTGTGCAGACTAAGAGGAGATAACAGTAAGTGGCTGGACTATTGTATCTTGAAGGCGACGTACGTGCTATAAACTACTACATCAAATTTTATCCGATAGTGGCGTGAATCTTTCTACAGAGAACTACCTAGTCCGCGCTTCAACCCGCTTTACTTCACGTTTCCTTCAATTTTAAAGGTAATACTATTTATAATTTCCAACACTATAGCATATCCAAAGTAAGAATTTGGATCCAAGTAAATGGATCCAACCATCGGAGTTGCTCTTAGAAGCATGAGTTTAGCCGATGAATCTTTTGGCTATTAATTAGGAATGTTGCATATATGGCTTGGAACTCTAGTATCTTTACAAATTGTTATAAATGTAATAACTTGCAAAGAGTACTGTTAGGCCATCTCCAATCATTTATTCTCACTTTTTAATTGAATAAAAAAGAAAAATTATCCAAAAGTCCCTCAAATTATGGATCTATACTATGAAGGACATGGATATAACGCTAAATCCATCATGTTTGAAAAGATTTTTTTAAAGTAAAAAATGCCCCTTTCTTTTATCTCTCTCACATTGTTCGTTTCTCTCTACCCTCTCTTCAGATCTATTTCTCTCTCTCTCCCACGGGCATTCTTTCCCCCCCCCCCCCCCCTTTCTCCCACATTCATTCCTTAAGCTCCATCAATGGTGGTCAGATCCATTGTGATCTCCCTTCATCGAGCTCCATTAACGGCGGATGCAAACTTTTCTCTTCTACCTCCTTTGTGAACTCATGAACCTCTCTTTTCATTCTCTTTTCAGTTGGGTTATGAAAGCTCAAAAGAAAGTTCAAATTTGGTGAGTTCACATCTGGTGGATTTCCTAATCTCATTCCTTGCATTTTTTATGAGTTGAAATCTATTATGTATGAATCTTAGAAAAATTTGGAAAAGAGGAAAAGTATGGGGAAGAAGAAGAAGATGATGAAAGAAGAGACTATTGGGAGAGTTATCTTTGTGAATGAAGTACATGAAAAAAAATAAAAATAAACGACAAAGATATATTTATCATTTTTCTCCTTGTAGACAAATAAATTTATCCTTTTCAATGAATTGATATGTTTGAGAATGGATGGTCTTCTTTTTTTTTTCTTTTTCTTCTTTTTTTATTCCCACAATCCAAAAAAAACAAAACAAAAAACAAAAAACAAAAAACAAAAAAAAAACAAAACAAAAACAAAACAAAACTAAACAAAACAAAAAAAGAAGAAAAAGAAAAATGATAATTGTATCTTTGTTTGGCCTAATCGGAAGTGTTGCCGACCAGTGGATAGCACCGGTGAGAGTTATTGGTACCGGTGGTGGTGATTGTAAATGGTTTGTTGTTTTAGAGGAGTATTTTTGTATATTTATTATATTATATATTAAAGAGGAGACATTTTTGTCTATTCATCGTATTAAAAAGATTCTTGGACTTGGTGGTGTAAGCCACCCATGAGAGGGACTTTTCAGTATTTATTCCTAAAAATTTGAGTGAAAAGCTTCATTTGATATGGAGGGATGATTGGATGAGTTTTTTAATTAAATATGAAGTTGAGGAGGAGTTTGAATAAAGGATTTGCGGTGAAAATCGTACGTGAATGTAGGGAGTTTCTCTCGGGGGGAAATCTTTAGTGATTTCCAGTTGGAAAACAGTAAAACACTCTTACTCATATCGTTGCAACTCAGGCTTTGCAGGAGCCACGTTGGTCTCGTTAGACCATTAAATAATCCTTGGTCTTGTAATTGGTTTGGCTACCATTAGAATTTAGAAGAACCTCAAGAATAGTTTATTTGGTCTTGGGAGTTATATGCCCCATAAAGTAGAAGGCGTTGGGTCCAACTCTTCATCCTCTCGAGAGGTTTGCCACCGACCCAATTTCTACTCGACTGCTTACGTGCTCAAGTAAACGAGTCCTAACCCTTCAATTATTATTGAGCAACACTATATCTTCTAAAATTTTCTCTCAAAAATGAAATTAAGTTCTTCATTTATTATCAAGATAAAATTTGTTAAAAAAAGAGAAGGGTTCGATCATTTGCCACGTCATTAGATAATTTTTTTTTGGATGATCCGCATTTTCCTTTATTATCAAGAAAGAATTTTCTAGAAAAGATAAGAGCTTGATCATCCGCTATATCGCTTGGAATACTTTGGAATAATTTTTTTGGGATATATAATATTTTCCTAAATAAAAAAATATGTATATATTTTAAAAAAAAATGCTGAAGCTCCCACCCAAAGTGGGTGCCTGTGATTTCACAGGACCAGGGCAGGAGGTTTGGATGGAAGCCAAAGCACTGCTAAGAAGCTAAAAAAGAAAGGGAAGGGAACAAAAAATCAAAGAGTTGCATTTGTACCCTTCTCCTTTTTCTCCTGGCTGGATGGGTTGAGACAAGATATGCAGACCTTGCTCAGGTCCAGCCAATGTGGAGCTCAAAAAAAGTGGCCCAACCCACCCTGTGGACTGGACCTTTAAAGTGATTCATGTACACTCACTTGTCTCTTTTCCTTTTCTTCTCCCTTACCAATTTAGGGATGACAATTTGCCCCTCCCCGCCACTATAGGGGCAGATTATTTTTGAATTTTTCGAGTTACGAAATAGGAATGAGATTAAAATATTTGCCCACCGAAATACGGGATGGGGATGAGTTTACAATGCCCCACCCTTCGGGATTCTCCATTCCCGTTTATATAAATTTTATATTTAAAACATATATATTTATATGATACATAAATTATATTTTATATATAATATGAAATAAAGTTTAAATTATTAATGACCTCCTAACTTTTATGTCTCTCCCATCAATTTTAACATTTTTAACCATTTAAAAAATATATATATTGGTTACTTGATTTTCTCCCATCTCGGTGATCTTACTAACAATCTAACATTTTCTAACTATCTTATATATTTTCTATATAATAAGTCAAGTCTCATTTAATGTGTTGAGTTTGTTAACTTTCTCTTTCTTTTCAATTATTCGAGCTCTATCTCTGTTCAGAATGACAGGAACGATCTTGTTATAAGTTGCACTTTACACAACTATGTTGTTTATATGTAAAATGACCTCTATAGTCTATATTCTATAGGGAAAAATACAAAATAGATTTTTAAAAACTGACCGTTGGATTAGATGCACTTCTTACAAATTACATACTTGCCAAAAATCAAAATGATCCAAAGATTATTTAAAAAAAAAAACCTATCTGGCTAAAAATTGTGACATTTTGAAGAATTAAAATATTATAATTTTTCATGAATATTTGTCATAAACCAGGCGTTAGATCACTATAATTTTTTGCGAACATGAAATTCATAACAATTGTATTTAATCCGGTGGTTAATTTATCAAAAAAATTTCTACTATTGGTCCTATGCACACCACCTTATCTATAGTTTCACATATGGTTTGTAAAACCAATATGGAATAGGTATTTTGATAAACTAACAATTGGATTAAATTATATGTGTGTACACATGACACATCATATATACAAAAAATCAAATTGATCAAACGATTAATTTTTTTTTTTTTTTAAATCATATTTTTGAGATGAACTACAAAAAATTATCGAAAATTGTTACAATTTTTTATAATTCATAATTTTTGTTTTGAAAAATTAGCCATTGGATCAATGTGATTTTGGGCATGCATCATATATATATAAGCGAAATATTTCATCCAATGGTTAATTTTTTAAACATCTAATCTAACGCTTGCTTTTTCAAGTGGATCCATTTAAAGGAGTCGTTAAAAGATTATTTTAAAGGTATATTACAATCAAAAGTCGTTAAAAAATTATTTATTTAAAAAGTATATTACAATCAACATGCAATTTGGTGATTTAGACTCTTAAAATACAAGATTTTTAGTGGAGGTAATGGCTTCAAACATTCTCGAAAGCATATTTAGTGCCCTCATCCATTTTTTAAGTTTAGAGGAGTTTTCTGAACTTAATTAACTTATAGCTCAAGGATTATTTGTTAAATTATACTATATTTATGTAAGGTTCAAAAAGCACTCTAATTAAATTTTAAAACTGAACAATTAACTTCAACCACAAATACTGAATAAATAACCTCCTCAAATAGGAATACGTAATATGTTGCCCCCATTCATTTGCAAAATAATTTGTTCAATTTTTATAATTTATAATAATTATTTTACAAGATGCATGATTTCTCAGATGATTCAGAGATCAAATGACAAATATTATTGTAGCTGGCATGGGCTTTTCATATTTTGTCACCTCATTTAGGGTTTGTGATCTTGGGCCTTGTGCGGTGAAAAGAAAATAACTAAGAAAATGGTTTAGGACATTGTCTACGGATTGAAACCCATTTGGGCTTCATTTTGCCCCACTAAATCCTATATTAGCATGCTCACAATTACCAGTTTAGAAAGCAAAAGTGGGAAACACGAAACAAAAGTATATATGAGAAATTGATTTCAATTAATGGGAAACCTGAAGGAAAACCTAGTTTGATCTGATTGAAGATGATCTTGGCCTGGGGTATCTACTTGGATGAGATCTCTAAGGTCCAGTTCTGAAATCCAAGGAGGTTTTTGGCTAGGTTATATAAACCAAGCAAAAATTATACTCCCACCATTTTCCATGTCAAAAAGTTGAGTTTCTTGATTTGTTCTAATCAGTCAAATTAGGTGTGAGTGGCAACCATATTGAGTGTAGTTTAATTTGTTAGAATTTGAGAACCAAATAAAAAGCATAAATGAGGCATTTCCAGTTACATGAAGGAGCAAATTAGGAACTAATAAACATCACAATAATTCTTTTCTAAGTCAATTGTAGTAGCTGTGCATTAACATGTTTCCAACTTTTCAAGCAATATTTGATTTTGACTTAACAAAGTAGACACATTGATTCAAATTAATTGGCCCAACTCTGGAATTGGTCACTGTATTGCCAACCCTCAATGATGGAAACTGTCACTCAATTCATGATGCAAATAATATCTCAGGCCCTGTTTGAATAAACTATTATTTTTAATTCTTTTACTTTTAAAAGTAACTTCCAAAACTTTAGACACTCAAAACTTTTATTTTTCACTATTATAATTATAAAAGTAAAGAAAAATGGAAGTAGTAACTTCTCCAATCGAAATCTTAGGGAATTAGCAGACCCAAAAAAATAAAAAATAAATAAATATATATATATATATATATATATATATATATATATATATATATATGCTCTTGTATGCATATGTTGCCTGTATATTACAAGACATTATATACTCCTATAAGGATTTCGTGTAATACCACATAATAAATGGTTGATATTGATATTTATTCAGTACTTTTGAAAAGAAATTTGTGAAACAAATGTATAATTTATAAGGATTATATTTTTTGGAATAAAATGGATGAGTTTTTTTTTTTTTTTTTCAATCAAGAAATTCATTGGACTTATGGGCTACACAAAAGGAGATAACTCTTTCCTTTTCGTTAAACTTTTTAAATTTCCAACTTAAAGGCCTGAGCTTATAGGTGGATGGCCTAATATAGATATATAAAGCTATAGCAAGTCTTCTATTTAGGCGATGTGGGACAGAGTGGTATCTATTCTTCTATTTTGTATGGGCCTTGTCACGTGGATAACCAATGCTCTGGTACCAAGTTAAGTTTCCATTCCCACCTAAAACCTAAGCTTGTAGTGGAGGGCCCAATACAAGTATATGAATTGAAGTAATAGCAAGCCTTTTATTTAGACGATGTGAGATAGAGTGGATTTTATTCTTTTACAAAACCTTCCCTACGTTGATGAAGGGAGGACTTGAGCTCAGGTCTATAATACAACCACTAAAAAACTTTATCTGCAAACTAGCTAGCACCTTCTAATAAAATGAAGGAGATTGAAGTGGATCGAGTGTTAATACCCATCCTTTACTATAAACGAGTTAGCTCTGGGTTGAGTAGAGTTCATACTTAGTTCAGCTGGGGCTGAACTGGCTCTGCCAATATGAGTTTGGATTTGCTGTTGATTTGACAAATGGTCAACACCTGTTGATCACCGTTGGATGTTCGACACGTTTGCAAGAAAGAGGATCCAATGGCTTACATAAAAAAGACCCAAATCTGGTGTGTTTTGGATCACCTGTGAGATCCATGGACCTCTCTTATGTGAGCCATTGGATCCCCTTTCTTGCATACGTATCGGCCATCCAAGTGATCAACAGGTGTTGATCAAAAATCAAATTAAAAGCAAATCCAAACTCATCTATAAGAAACCCAGCCTTAGAAAGTGGGTGCTTGATGTTGATTGGTGTGGAACCTGAATTGGCGGTAATTTTAAGGAATAAATTTTTCTTGGGACTTTAAAATTGAAAAGTCATTAATAAAAATCTAAAATAAAAACAAAAAACATAAATAAAAAGCAAATGGGTGACATGCATTTGATCATACTTGGACCAGTACGTCCGACCTGTCAATTTGGCGAGTCTATGACAATCAACTGGAGGGATTCTACAAATAAATAAATAAATTTTACATTAGTATTATGTGAAGTTATTAAAAAATATTAAAAATAGTAAGAATCAAACCAAAAACCTCTTATAATAAAAATAATATATTAATTAATAAACTACCAATTAAGTTGGATAAATATATAAAAGGTTACTTTATGCTAATTTTTATCATTGTTTCTACCACTCGTTCTCAAAACATCAATATAGATTTAATATTTTGAGAAACTGTCTATTTTTATGTATATCATGCATGTCAAAAGTCATAATGATTTAATAGTTTGTTTTTTAAAAAACTCTTTGGAAAAAAATATTATCTTTTTTGTTAATTAGAAAGTTCACAATTTTTTACCGTGATATTTTTAAAAAACTGATTATTAGATTTTTGGCATGAATGACATGCGTAAAATATGTATTTAATTCAATAATCAGTTTTTCAAAATATTTGATCCACATTGTTGTTTTGAGAACGAACAATAAAAATAGTGGTAAGATGAGCATTAAAAGGAATCCAGCCCATATATAAAATCTTGGAGAAATTACAATTTCACCCCTTCAAATATCACCGATTTTTCACTTTCCGCCATATAGTTTTAATTGCAATACATTGGTCCCCTCTACTTTTTATTTGTAGCACTATGCACTCTTTTGTCAATTAATTATTTATTTCTTTGACTAAAAAATTGTGCTAGACTTTTTTTTTTTTTTTTTAATGCAATATTATGCCTGGCTCATTAAGAAAGAGGACTAACGGGCTATCGAACCGGATCGGGCCTGTCCAATAAGAGGAAGCGGCCTGTCCAATCCGGTCCATTTGATTGGTCCACTAAGATAATGGGTCGGATCGGGCTAATGGACTGGATCGGATCGGACTAAGATAATGGACCAGATCGGACCATATCGGGCTAATAGACTAGAACGGATCGGGCTAATGGTTTTTTTTGTCAATTATTATTATATATAAAAAATAAAAAATAAAAAAAAATAAAAAAAACTAGTAAAATACATGAATAAATAATAATTAAACCAAAAAAAAAAAGCTTATTTTATTCATATTTCAAATCTATATAATTTTGGTAGGAGAGAGTTGCATCACCATAGTTAAAAATTAGAAAGATTTAAAGATTG
This sequence comes from Hamamelis virginiana, assembly GCA_017140935.1. Lineage (NCBI taxonomy): Eukaryota > Viridiplantae > Streptophyta > Magnoliopsida > Saxifragales > Hamamelidaceae > Hamamelis > Hamamelis virginiana. The sequence continues at coordinate 647,516 of JAESVK010000152.1, read as the reverse complement.
TTGTCAAAAAATAATAATTTTAATTAAAAAAGATAATTTGTGACTTCTACTAAATAAGTTTTTTTCCTTTTTCAAAAAATTTGCAAGTTCATGAATGAAAAATAAAATAAAAAATACTGAATAGACTCTTGAACAGGCTCCTTTAATTGTAATTAAGACTTATTAAAAGAAAAGATCCGTAATTTGTAAAATACAAAACCCACCGTTGGATTGAACAAATTTCTTATGAATAATACTATGATTGCAAAGAATCACAATAATCTAATGGTCTATTTTTGAAAAATGCCAATGTGAAAAATTGTATGTTTTGTTTTTCAAAATATCACAAATCTTCTATAGTTATTATTCAAAAATTGACCATTGGATCGCTATTATTTTTTGCGAGCATGGCATTTACAATATGTTTATCTAATCCAACGGTTAGTTTTTCTAAATGTCATTGGTGATTGACTCTAATCAAGTAATTTCATTCAATTTCGTACTAGGTGCACATTGTGATTTACTAGCTCAAGTCACATGTGTATGGATAATTATACAAGATATTTCTAAAAATCTACCGTTGAATTGAACAAATTTTTTATGAATATCATATTGTCAAAAATCACAGTAATCCAACGGTCGGTTTTTTTAAAATAGCAATATAAAAATTATCTAATTTGTTCTTCAAAAATATCACTAATCTTCTATAATCAAATCCCACACCATGCAATTTTATTAATTTTATCAAAATGAATTGGGCCAAATGGATAAGATCAAACGAGCCAATAAGCGGATCGGATCAGATCGGGCCGGTCCATTGGAAAAAAATCTTTACCCCAGTCCATTCCATTTCATATGGATCACATTAGCCTAGTCCATTAGTTATCGGATTGAATCGAGCCCGATCCGTTAGCTTATCGGACCGGTCAGCGAGTCAAATGGGCGGCCCATCCATTTTGACACCACTAATTAAGAATATATCTATAAAGAGTAGAATTTCATGATTTTTTTAATATATTTTAATTTATAATAATTATTTTCTCCATACAATAAATAAATTTTATAATAAATAAAATATATTGAGAAAAATCACGAAACTTTATCGATATACTTATAGATACATTAGTAATTTAAGATAAATACTGCATAGAAAAACAACAAGCCTAATATCATTTTTGAATCAAAGAAAGAAATGGTTAACTATAGAAGAGTGCAAAGTGTCACAAATCAAAGTTCTAAGATGTCAATGTGTTGCAATTAAAACTATAGAAGTGTAATGTGTAAATCATTGATAATTCAGGGGATCAAACTGCAATTTTCCCTAAAATTTTTTTATATTTAACTATGTTAAAGAGGAAAGTCAATTGTAATTAGAGTTGTATCATATTTACTTTGTGACGTAATTACCTATTATGTGTTTGACCATATTTATCATCCATGATTTGTGGATCTTATTCCCTTTGATGTATATATATGTACAAGTCCTCAGATTTGAATATACACAGAAAACCTTTCTCCTTGTTCTGTTTTCATATGGTATCAGAGCACCGGTTCTTTGTGGCCTGAATCTCTCACTCATTCCAGTGAAGTTATCATCATCAGTCACCATTCCATGGTAGACAAACAGAAGAGTTCTTCTAGTCATGAAGATCCATATAACCCGCTATTTTTTCATCACTCTGATCATCCAGGGGTGGTGCTTGTTTCCCAGCAACTAATAGAAGAAATTACAATACTTGGAGTCGTTCGATGATAATGGCTTTAAGCGCAAAGAACAAGATTGGTTTCATTGATGGGACCATCTCAAAACCAGCTTCATCAGATGTGAATTTCCAACCATGGGCACGCTGCAATAATATGGTAAAATCATGGCTGCTTAGCTCTTTGTCAAAAGACATTTCTCATAGTGTTATTTATTGTGATTTAGCAAGTGAGATCTGGATAGATTTGAAAGAAAGGTTTGCACAAGTGAATGGTTCACGCCTCTATCAAATTGAGAGTGAAATACATAATTTGGTTCAAAACACCATGTCTGTTGCAACCTATTTCACCAAATTGAAGGGGTTATGGGATGAACTTAGTGCACTTTGTTCAATACCTAATTGTTCCTGTGGTACAGCGAAAGAAATTGGTCAGTATCAACAAAATCAAAGAATAATTAAGTTTTTGATGGGTCTCAATGAATCTTACTCAGCGATACGCGGGCAGATCCTATTCATAGACCTATTGCCAACCGTGAACAAAGCATATTCTCTTGTTCTCCAAGAAGAGCGCCAACGAGCAGCATTTTCAAATAAAATCATTGCTCCTGAAGCAGCAGCCCTTGCGGCAAAAAGGAACCTGAATACTCAAGATGGTCGGGAGCACAAGAACATAGGAAAAAAAAGGAGCGTCCCCAGTGCGAGCATTGTGGCTGGGTAGGACACACTATCGAGAAGTGCTATCACATTCATGGCTTTCCTGCTGATTATCGGGGACGCAAATGTGAATCAAAAAGTAGTGCCAATCATGTTTCTTCGGAGGGAAAAGAGCAAACAAACAGCTTTCCTTTCACCCAAGAGCAGTGTCAACAACTCTTGAGTCTCCTTAATAATGTCACCAAGCCACATGCCATGACAAATTATGTAGGTAACACATCTACAATATCAAATCTATCAGGTAAAGCTCTATGTCTTTTGACATCTCTTGAAAATTCTCCATGGATCCTTGATAGTGGAGCCACTGACCATATGGTTCGTTCCCCAATTTTTTTAACTTCCTTTATCACGGTACAAGGGCAAACTGTGAAACTGCCTGATGGATCTTTAGCTCCTGTAACTCACATTGGTTCTGTTATTTTTTCTCCATCCTTGATCTTAACCAATGTCCTTTGTGTCCCTTCATTTCATTTCAACTTAATATCAGTCAGTAAACTTTTTGAACACTCACAATGTTCCATAACATTTTCTCATGATTCTTGTGTTATCCAGGACCAATGCTTGAAGACGACGATTGGGAAGGGAACTGAGAGGGACGGTCTATACTACTTCACTAAATCTCCAGAAGCCTCATGTCAATCTGTCAAGCTATCTTCCTCCCAACTATGGCATCGCCGTTTAGGGCACCTCTCTAACAAAGTTTTGCAATTACTTTCCAGTAATGTTTCTGAAGTTAAAACCTCAAATATTGAGAATTGTTTGGTTTGTCTATTGGCTAAACAAAAAAGGCAAAAGTTTCCTGTGAGTTTTATATCTTATATTACTCCTTTTCAATTAATACATGTTGATATTTGGGGAGGATATAAAACACCTTCTTTAAGTGGAGCACATTATTTTCTCACTATTGTGGTGATTATACCAGATGTACTTGGGTTTATCTTATGTGCCATAAATCCGAAACTCGTCACTTATTGAAATCATTCATTCAACTTGTTGAAACACAGTTTTCATTACAAGTTAAAACCATACAAAGTGACAATGGACTAGAATTTGATATGCCAGCCTATTATTCTGAAAAAGGGATTTTCATCAAACAAGTTGCATTGATACTCCACGGCAGAACGGAGTGGTAGAAAGAAAGCATGGCCACCTTCTTAATGTGGCACGTGCCATTTTGTTTCAAGCCAACTTACCTAAACATTTTTGGGGAGATGTCATTCTGACAGCCACTTATTTGATAAACCGAACTCCAACTCCACTTTTATCTGGGAAAACACCTTATGAGATGTTATTTAAATCTCCACCACACTACACCCATTTGAGAGTTTTTGGCTGCGTTTGTTTTGCTTCTACACATGCTCCAAAACCTTTTAAGTTTAATGCTCGATCTACCTGCTGCATCTTTCTTGGGCATCCTTATAGGCAAAAGGGGTATCGCGTCTATGATATTGAAAACAAAAGAGTTTTTATCTCTCGAGATGTCATTTTCCATGAAGACCAATTTCCCTTTGCTAATTCTAATGAGTCATCTGATTTTCCTTTTTTACCCATTCCTCTAAATATCCCAGAAGAACATGAAGGTTCAATGCCACTTTTAACCACCAATGATACAGAGCCCCCCATTCTTTCTCGTCAATCCACTCGTTCAGTGAGGACTCCTAGTTACTTGCGTGATTTCCACCTTGAGTGTAGACTCCCATCTGGGACCTCTCAATCATCGGATTCAGCAATGGTCATGACCAATGGTAAGCCTTATCCCTTGTCCAATTTTCTTTCTTATGATCAATTGTCTTCATCTCATCAAGCTTTCACCACAGCTATTTCCCTTGAAACAGAACCTAAGACTTTTTTGCAGGCTGTTAAGGATCCAAAATGGAGAACTGCCATGCAGGCTGAAATTACTGCACTTGAGGCCAACAATACATGGATCTTGACTTCCCTCCCATCTGGCAAGAAACCTGTTGGATGTAAATGGGTTTATAAGATCAAATATCATTCTGATGGTTCGATTGAAAGATATAAGGCTCGGTTGGTTGCTAAAGGGTACAGTCAAATTGAAGGACTTGACTACAAAGAGACGTTTGCTCCCGTTGCAAAGTTAGTCACCGTCTGAGTTATTTTAGCTCTTGCAGCCACCCAAAATTGGCATATTCACCAGTTGGATGTCAATAATGCATTTCTACATGATGATCTTGATGAGGATGTCAACATGCAGCTTCCTCCTGGTTACGGACGAAAGGGGGAGACACGAGTATGTAAACTTAACAAATCTCTATATGGCTTAAAGCAAGCTTCAAGACAATGGTTTGTTAAGTTTTCATCTGCTCTTAAAGAAGCAGGTTACAAACAATCTAAGGTAGATTATTCATTGTTCGTCCGATCCAAAGAAAGAAGTTTTCTTACTGTTTTAGTGTACGTAGATGATATCATCTTGGCAGGAAATGACTTGAAGAACTCAAAGATTTTCTAAGTAGTCGTTTTAAGCTAAAAGACCTTGGAAATTTGAAGTATTTTTTGGGAATTGAAGTTGCTCGTTCAAAAACAGGAATTTACTTGTCACAAAGAAAGTATGCACTTGAAATTCTAGAAGATACAGGATTTCAAGGTGCGAAACCATCAAAATTTCCCATGGAGCAAAATCTAAAACTTAATGAAGGGGATGGTGAACTTTTGACAAATCATTCTTTATATCGCAAGTTAGTTGGGAGGCTAATCTATTTGACCATTACAAGACCAGATTTGGTGTACTCTGTACATGTGCTAAGTCAGTTCATGGACAAGCCTCGTAGACCTCACTTACAAGCAGCCCATAGAGTGTTGAGATACATCAAGCAAGCACCAGGTCAAGGTATTTTTTTCTCAGCTCATAGTCAAGTTCAATTAAAAGCTTTTTGCGACGCAGATTGGATAAGATGTAGGGATACTCGATGCTCAGTTACTGGATATTGCATTTTACTTGGTGATTCCCCAATCTCTTGGAAGACCAAAAAGCAAACAACAGTCTCACGTTCTCCCGCAGAAGCAGAGTATAGGTCTATGGCTTCAACTTGTTGCGAGATTACATGGTTAAGTTATCTCTTGAAGGATTTGCACATTGAACACCCACATGCAGCGTTTCTTCACTGTGACAACTAAGCAGCCATTCACATTGCATCAAACCCTGTTTTTCACGAACGGACAAAACACATAGAGATTGATTGTCACATTGTCCGAGAGAAAGTCCAATATGGAGTCATTCAAACAAGATACTTGAGTACTGCTGAACAACCTGCAAATCTTTTCACTAAAGCCCTTGGATCAACACATTTTCACCATCTTCTTGGCAAGTTGGGTGTCAAGAATATACACTCCAACTTGAGGGGGAGTGTTAAAGAGGAAAGTCAATTGTAATTAGAGTTATACCATATTTACTTTGTGTAATTATCTATTATGTGTTTTACCATATTTATCATCCAAGATTTGTGGATCTTATTGTGGATCTTATTCCCTTTGATGCATATATATGTACAAGTCCTCAGATTTGAATATACACAGAAAACCTTTCTCTTTGTTCTGTTTTCATAAACTATTTGTAACCTGGGTTGAACTTATTAGACTAATAATGAATTGAACTAATTAATCAGAGACCCGAGACTCAATCATTTAAATGGTTTAGTGTTGATCCAGTTCTGAAACTATACATGGTGGCATGTAATTAATGAGTTCTCAGCAGTGGCGATGTCAAGAATTTTCTTTAGGAAATGCACGCTCTGTGATATATTCTTTTAAATATATATATATAAAATAAAATATTTTAATGTTTCCTAATTTTATAAATTAAAGTTAGTTGGCTATAATTTTCTACAAATTTAAGTTTTTCTACTTGAAAGTAATAATATAAAAAATAATTATTGCACTAGTAACAAATATAATATATAAATTTTTTCATAAAAGGTACTTGTCAGGTAGATTCAGAATTCCCCGCAACAAGGAAGTTTCCTCCCGAATATGCGGAGCCACTACATCACACGCAGCCAGAGCCCCACCATTTTGGTTTCCAAAATATCACACATACCATGAGCCTATAATAAGGTGTGGCCGCGTAGAATCAATTATAAGTAAAATCAAACTGTTGGATTTATTTTTTTTTATTTTATTTTTATTCATGTCATGTATACCAAATATTACAGTAATATAATAGGCTGTTTATGAAAAAATGAATTGTAAAAAGTTAGGTAATATTTTGAAAAATAAAGAAGTCGCAGTTTTTCTAAGAATTGGAAATTGACTGACTTTTTATATACACAACATGTATAAAACAGATATGTAATTTAACAATAGATTTTTCAAAATCTATTTTACAAGTTGGCTCTAGACCTATACCACCTTTTAACAAAGTAATTAGAAAAATACTATAACACCAGACACTTTAACCCGAAATTAAAAATCACTATGATGTGTCATGCTTTGAGAGATAAGGTATCTCCTCTCAAACTGCTTTCTTCTATTTCACACACCACTCAAACCACGACACGTCAGGGTGGTTTTTAATTTCGGATATGTCACTGAGAAAAACTGCGACAGTTTTTAACTGTAAGAGTTTTTTAATCTGTATTTTAAGATGTTAACATCATATCAATATGATTTATGGCAGACGTGACGACATCCATAACAACAGTATCTAGTCAAATGGTCGATTTTTCAAAATATGCATTTCATGCCGACTTTCACGAAAGTCAACATATGGGCACCAGATAGGAACTGTGTTTAATTGTTACTGCCTCCAAATTTTCTCATATCTCCATCGATAATTTATTTGAAATTACTGCCGTTAAAAAAAATGGTGATATTTTGAAGAATAAATAAGTTGCATATTTTTTACAATGATATATTTTAAAAACCAACTGTCAGATCACTGTGATTTTTTGCAGGCGTGACATACAGAGGAGGGGCATCTAATCCAACGGTGAGTTTTACGAACTGTCATCTAAAATTGGCTATATGGAGCCGACCTTATGCAACTTTACGTAAGGCCGATCTTATAGTATCATTCCTATATATATATATATAATTGATGTAAGATAGAGGGATGAAATTTTACTTTTCTCAAAAGTATTAGGGTATAATATCTCATGGTTGTGATGGATTTTGGTTTGTGGGTGAGATTTTCCTTAAATTCTTGGCATATTCCACAAAGACTGCCTGTCACTCTCAGGCCCAGCCGAGTAAGGACACCGATATCACGTTAATACAGTACACACAGCCGTGCTCCTCACTTGGATTTTATTGTTCAAAAGGGGCACACAAGAATAAAGACTCCTAGTACGGCCTACAGGTAATACTACTAAAAGGTTGGAAAAAGATATGGGATTGAATTTCCGCGAACCATCCTAAGTTCGCACTAAAAGAAAGGTGGCACAGTGACAAAGAGATGTCACCATCATTGCATGTGCGGCTTTGCATCTACTAGTTGCCTTCTACATGGAAATATCGCACACTCATCTCCTAGCTAGCCTCAAATTTTGAAAATTTTATGTGGATCAGAACTTTAGATATTACTTCAACTTTAAGAAAAATTACAGCACTGGCTATGGGTAATGTGTGTGTGAGATATTGTATTAGAATATTCGTAAAGTGATATGAAATATGTGGTTGAATCTTTTGTGAAGCATATCCATCAACTTTGGATATTACTTTAACTTTAAGAAAAATTACAGCACTCGCTATCGGTAATGCGTGTGTGAGATTGAATTAGAATTATTCGTAAAGTGATATAAAATATGTGGTTGAATCATTTGTGAAGTATTTGAATCGTGGAAGTCCAAGTTATAAGACACTTGTATGTCTGGATAATGATGCCCTAATAGTTAAAATATTACGTGTAATTATTGAATTTTTGTAGGTCATCCTAGCTAATTTGAGTCTGTGCTCATCCATGGAAGTAGGTGGGATTAGAGAGAGAAAATGAGTGAAGAAGGAGAGATATTTAGAGAATTAGTCATGGAGGTGGGTGGGGTTAGAGTGAAAATGAGTGAGGAAGGAGTTAATGCTCGTTTCAACCAAAATATCCTCTTATGGTCAATTTCATCACTAGCCACATAATTTTTTTAATTTTTTCAATTGTTGAAGTGTCGTACATTGAGCGGTTGATCAACACCTGTTGATTGAGTATCAAATCAACAGCAAACCAGAACTCAAATCATTTATATGGTACGAAAAAAGAGGAAAGCACCAATGCAGCA
>JAESVK010000152.1:588480-638889 GCA_017140935.1 Hamamelis virginiana | reverse complement strand
TATATATATATATATATATATATGGAGGGGCCAAATTATTATTTTTTTAATGGGGAAACTTTTGATGAGATATTAACGTTTCTTAATTCTATAAATTAAAGTCAATTGACAATAATTTTTTATGAATTTGTTTTTTTTTTTCTAATTGAAAATAACAATATAAAAAACAATTATTTAAATTAATAATAGAAAAAATTACAATTTGACCCCTCAACTATCATCTATTTATACTTCAGATCACTATAGTTTTAACTTGAATACTTTAACACCCTCTAGTTTTGATTTGTGGTAGTTTATACCCTTATGTTAGTTAGCCATCTGTATCATTGACTAAAAGATGGCATTGGACTTTGTAATTTACTAATGTATTTACAAGCATATCAATGAAATTTCATGATTTATTTTATTTTATTTTTTCTTATGAATTATTTTTGCCATACAGTAGATAAAATTCACAATATTGAAAAAAAAATAATCAAACTTCACAAATATACTTATAGATACATTAACAATTTAGAATAAATATTGTATGAAAAAATAAAAGGTCTAATAACATTTTTCAATCAAAAAATCAAGTAGCTACCTACCGAACTGTAAAAAGTGGCACAAATCCAAACTATAGGAGTTAATGTGTTCGAATTAAAATTAAAATTTATAGAGATACAAAATGTAAATCAGCAATAGTTGAGAGAGTCAAACTGCAATTTTTCCTAAATAAGAAATAATTATAAAAATATTACTTCTTTTTGAAGGGCAATTATATTAGTCCTTAAAATATACCAAAAGCAATGGAAGGGCACCACTCTAAATGATTTTGAATTGTGGGCAAGTTCCATAAGTATTGCCGACCATGTGACCAACTTAACGGTCAATTATTCGTCGGGCAATCTACTAGTAAACTCTTCCAAACAAATAGTCCAACCCATTCGGCAAGGCCTAACGCTCTCCCTGTCTCCCATATATTCTACCGAAATGTATATATAATAAATTATATGATTTAGTCATACGGACCTAAAAGTCCAATCTGTAAAACATGCACGTGTAATTCTGCCGTGTGTGTGCCCAACTGTCCAACAACTTATTTATGGCTGTATTTTAGCGTAATTCCGCACAATGCGTGGGAGTTAGCAATAAGATTTTATATAATAAATTATAATTATATATAATAGTTATTTTAATTCAATAATTTTGACCGTTCGATCTTAATTAAATTTACATGGTTATTTATGGTTGTATTTTATATATATACGAGCGCAAATCTGTTTAATGCGTGGGATATATCAATAAAGTTTCATTTAATAAATTATAATTGTATAAAATAGCTATTTTGATCCAGTGATTTTGACCGTTTAATTAAACTTACATTATTAGAATATATATTTTAATACATGATAATGATTTAAATGTTAAAGAAATTGAGAAAATTAATTTGGATGTATTATTTAAAAAAAAAAAAAAAAAATTAAGATACCTCCAAGAAAGTAAAAAAGTAAAGTGGAACTAATTTTTTTAATAAAAATAAATATAATTAAGAATTGAGAGGGGGAGAAGTAGATAAGATCCACAATAAATAAACTAGAACAAAAATTAATTATGGAAAGAGAAAAGAAACTTAAATGGAACCTACCCCAATAAAGAATCTTGAAAATTTAAATTTAAATTTAAATTAAGTAATTGGTCCGATGATATAATGCTCTTATCTTTTTAAAATGAGCAATGTTATATATCGCTATAACGAATCATTACAAGTATCGCTGTAAGAAGAAAATGAGGACAATTTGGGAAAATCACTTATTGGTATTTTTGGAAATTCACGATCTTTCTTTCTTGTAGCGATACTTATAGTGATTCGTAGTATTTTCTTTTTAAAATATGACCAAAACCAATAGAAATGACAAAAAAAAACAAAAAAAAAAGAAGAAGAGAGAATTAAAAAGAGAACAGAATTAAGAAGGAAAGCAATATGAAGCATTTTACATCTGCGTACTACTGATGTTTATATAATAGATAGATACTGTATCAAAATATTACTGTGATTCAAGTTCAAATTTGGATTCATAAAATAATAAATAAATAATAAATAAAGATAAAATTCGGTTCACTAGATCGTAACAGTAATATAAAAGCACGCACGACATATTATATTCCTATCAATCTTGTGAATATTGAAGATCCCTCATTCAAGATAAGAGGGTTAAGGTGAATTCACTTTCTAGGGATAGAGCTGACTGCTATTAGAGCGCCGCTTATTCAAAAGGATAAAAATGTTACATGTTATATCAATTGGGTAAAGGGTAGCCATTTAACTATAAAATTTCTAAATCCAATAACCCCTTGATAGAATTGATAATTTAAGATGATCTTAACCTATAATATACCACTCATTTGTAAGTGTGAGATCGTTTTAGTGTGATCTCTACGTACGATTGATAGTCATATATGTTTCATCAGATGATCGTTTTAGGATAGAATTGATAATATTTCGCTGCATCAGATGACTAACGATTGTGAAAGGATTGAGGTTATTCCCTTTATCAGGGTTCTTCTTTGCCTATGACGGATCAATAGGACTTTAACACAAAAATAAAGAATGAAATGTAGAATGTAGAAGAGATTAAATTGATGAAGATATATAAAGCAAGCTACACTAATTGCAGGGAATGTAAAGTAAGTCATGCTATAAAAAAACAGTAAACTATTGCTGAAAATAAATTACCATTGAAAGAAGATAAGTGCAATTACAACTTGGAATTGAAGAACAATGCTGAACTTTAAAAACTAATGAACTAGATAAAGAAGAAACTGATAGGAGTTTGGGTGACGTTGAGTGTCTTTCCTTAATGTCTTCAAGCCTCTATTTATAGACAAATTCCGAGTAGCTGCTGGCCTCTATCCCACGTAATTGCTTGCGCTGCCCACTCTTTGTTGTAGTGCTACTTAATCCATGCTATCACATCCCTTAAAAATAGCTAAACAGTTGCTGCTCTCTTGCTTGGTCAAGTGAACTAAGTTTGATGACTGGAATGGACCTCTTCCTGCATTGTTGCTTGCTTGCTGTTGTTGTTGTTTGCTAGTCTTGTGTCACAAATCCCACAAAAATAGGCAACCACTCCTCTTTAATAGAACTAGCTTCTCTCTCTAGACTAATTTTGACTTGGTTAAAATCTGATACCACCAAGACTTCTTTGAATTGGGCTTAGCTAATTTATTGAGTTTACAATTCTTAGTGACCCAACTACAAAACCTACTTGAATTGCCGAATTATATTAGTCCAGATTTATTTATGGTACAACAGTATTGGAACTAATTTGAAAAGGTAAATAAATAAAAGAATTTTTACTACTATGCTTATACTGTAGTAATATGCAAACTAATTTCATAACAATACCTCGTTCTATGAAAACAATAGAAAATGATATCCTTTTCTATTTTTGGAATTTTTTTTTTTTTAAATCAAAATTGCCAGCACTAACTAGTTTCATTCATTCTACTTTTCTAAAATAATTGTTTGATATGCATGAAATCTAACCAACTAAAAATAAATGTGCCAGACTTTTGTTTTGTCACTGTTTGGTAAGTCTTATTTTATTTTAATTTTTAATAAATTTATAATCTTCTAAAGAAATGAGTATAAATATAATTTCTTCTTTCAAACTAACCTTGAGATAATTTATTTAAAAACTACTCCATTTGTCATACAAGGATATGCTTTCTTTCCTTTTTTGGCTTTCCTAAAATGATAGTCCATTCTAAAAAATTTAATTATATTTCTTTTAACTTTTTCATATTACTCTTTATTATTCCAAGAATGCCTTGACATAACACTAAATACAATTGTAGAAAAAGAATAACTTTGGATATTAAAGGTAAAAATTAAAAATGATCACAAATTTATGCATTAATGAGTTTTATTAATATGCATGTTTTTTGTAAAATGCCTATTTTTATGAGAGGAAGGGAGTAGTAATTATAATTAATGTGAGCAATTGATCAATGTAGTTAATTAACATAAACTACCATGATCTATGCTTAAATTGAAAAAACTTGGGGACCAAATTGCAAACAAAAAAAAAAAAAACGCTCTCAAACATACAGCGTGTCACGCATGTTGTAGTCGGCCACCTGGCCTTATTCCGCGGAAGGGCGGCAACCTAGAACCAACGCATGTTTACTTTCTTTTCCAATAAAAACTCGACACGTAAACAGCTCAAACATTCAACTTCATTTTTCTTAAACTTTTCAAGCTATCTTCAGACTTTCAAACTCTCCTATTAAAACGGCCAGACGAAACTTCCACCGTCGAAATCGCTGTTCAACCTCTTCACCTTCAAGAGTAAGAAGAAGAACCCCAAAACACAAACAAACAACAACAACAACATCTCTCTCTCCTCCCTCCTGCCTCCTGACTCTCGCTTTCCATCTCTTGAATTTTTGAGCGTTGTGAATACGCTCAAAAGCGTTCTGTTGTTATTCGAAAATCAAGCGAGATTCGATCTCTGGAGATGCCAGAGATCGAAGAAGATTCCGGTGCCGTTCAAATTGAAACCCCCGCTGTTTCCTCGGATAAGGCTTTGTTCGGAAAATATGAGCTAGGGAGGTTGCTTGGATGTGGTGCCTTTGCCAAGGTCTACCACGCGAGAGATATTAGGAGTGGACAGAGCGTTGCGATTAAAGTTATTAACAAGAAGAAGATTGCTGGAAGCAGCATGATGTCGAATGTCAAGAGAGAGATCTCTATCATGAGCCGGTTGCATCATCCTCACATCGTTAAGCTTTTCGAGGTGCTTGCGAGCAAAACGAAGATATATTTTGTGTTGGAGCTCGTGAAAGGCGGGGAATTGTTCGCTAAGGTAGCTAAAGGACGGTTCAGCGAAGATCTCAGCCGTAAGTATTTTCAGCAGCTGATCTCAGCCGTTGGATACTGCCATTCACGAGGTGTGTTCCATCGTGATCTGAAACCGGAGAATCTTCTCGTGGACGAGAACGGAGATTTGAAAGTTTCGGATTTCGGTCTCAGTGCCGTAACTGATCAGATTCGGCACGACGGGCTGTTACATACGCTTTGCGGTACGCCTGCTTACGTGGCACCTGAAATCCTGACAAAGAAAGGTTATGATGGTGCGAAGATCGATGTATGGTCATGCGGCGTCATCCTCTTCGTCTTGACCGCTGGTTATCTTCCCTTCAACGATCCGAATCTCATGGCCATGTACAAAAAAATCTACAAAGGTGAGTTTCGGTGTCCGAAATGGTTCTCTCCTGATCTTAGACGCTTCTTGTCTCGCCTCCTCAACACGAATCCCGAGAAAAGAATAACCGTCGATGAAATCCTCCGTGATCCATGGTTCAAAAAAGGCTACAAAGAGATCAAATTTCACGAAGAAGAAGAAGATTTCGGGTGCAAAGCCGATAAAGACAACGGAGAGTTTACGAGTCTGAATGCTTTCGATATTATATCGTTCTCATCCGGTTTGGATTTGTCCGGTTTATTCGATAACTCGTACAACTCGGTAGATGACGGTGAACGATTCGCATCGGCGGAGCCACCGGAGAAGATCATCGAGAAAATTGAAGAGACTGCGAAGGTTGAGAACGTGAGGGTGAAGAGAAAGAAGGAATGGGGAATGGAGCTGGAGGGACGAAATGGTAATTTCGTAATGTCTGTGGAGGTTCACCCGTTGACTGACAGTTTGGTAGTTGCGGAGGTAAGGAGGAGAAGTGGAGATGCCATGGCCTACAATGAGATGTGGAGAAACAAGCTTAGGCCGGAGCTTCGTCGCTTCATGAACCAGCAACCGGAAACGGAGATTTCCGTTAACTAAAAGTTTGTTGACCACTTTTTGACTGGAGCTGTTTGTTTTAATTTTGAAGTACACCAAAGATACCGGAGATCTGAACGCCGGCAGATTCCCGGCGAGCTATCCGGTGCTATTTATAATATTTTGAATAATAATAACAATTTATAATATATATATATATATATATAATTATATATATGTATATGTGTATATGTGTGTAAGATGTGTTTTTGTCCTTCGTAAAAGTTGTAGGCCACTGTTGTTTTGAATGCCTCTGTATATACGAAGAGGGCAGGAACAAAGAAATGAAGGGATAGAAAAAGTTATTCAGCTTCTATGATTTTGTGCGTGTTTGATTCTGTTTACTATATCTTGAATGTACTGTTTTGATTCTGTTTACTGTCTTGAATGTACTGTTTTCTTTTTCTTCCATTCTTTTATTAATTCCGTTATTTACATTGACTGACCCTCTTAATCCCAAAGAAAGCTCATCTGGTTCTCATCCTCTCCCCCATTTTGCTGGAAATTAAGGCTATGTTTGGCTTTGAAATCAGAAATTTCAAAGTTCAAAAACTTGTTTGGCCCCCATCATTTTTCTGTTTTAATTTCAAAAATAAGAAAACAAATGACAACATTAATTCTAAAAAAATATCTTCGAAAAATATGTTTGGCTAATTCATTCTCTGAAGACAATAATAATAATAATGTTATTTAAAAAAAAACAAAAGAAAAGAAAAGAAAGGAAAGACAAGAATAATGTGAAAATAAATAAATAAAAATTCTATTTTCTGTGTTTTGAACCAAACAACGCCAAGCTTTGTTTGGATCTTAGAAAAGTTGAAGGAAAATGAAAAGAAAAATTTTAAACTGTTTTGAAAAATAAATATATTCATTTTTATATAGTTTTCTTAATTCCTCTTTCTTTTTACTCAATTCTTTCTGAAATTCAAATTATGGATTAGATAATTTTCCTTATAGTTTGTGCTCAATTCTCACATCAATATTTAGGTTTGTTAATTCGTACTAGTTGCAATTGAGAAAGCTGAAAGTTAGCTGCAAAGTGGTCCAATGTGGCTGCTATTTGGGTGGGGGTTAGGCAGTGTTTGGTTGGTTGGTTAAAGACTTGAAGAATTTTTTTTATTTTTTTTAATGGTTTTGCAATCAATTTTGGTATTCTAAATACCAATATAGTTGCAGAAGTGGTGACTTTATGATTTGGTTTTCAACTTTTTCATTTGCATGCTTGGAGCGTTGACTGTTCACATCACACAAAGATGGATGTTTTAGTTATATTTGGTTTTGTTTGGATTAGCTTTGCCCAAGATCACTTTTTGGAGTTTAATTATAAACACTATCTAACTAGTCTAGTATGAAAATTTTGATGTGTAAAGAGATGATTTTAGATGTAACTCTCTAAAAATATACATGAAGAGATATTTTTTTTAAAGTTATTTTCTGAAAGCGATTTTCAGCAAAATTGGGAACAGCATATCCATATAATGCAATTCAACACGATGAGATGTTAAGTTTCCAATCCAACTATATATGCAACCTAAAAGCCTAAGCTTATAGGTGGAGGATTCTATTATTCTACATTCCCCCTCACGTGCAGACCAGTTCAAGCTTTGTCATGTGGATAACCAATATTGTGATACCATGTTAAGTTTCCAATCCAACCTAAAAGCCTAAGATTGTAGGTGGCCTGGAGGACCTAATACAGGTATATGAAGTTATATGAAGCCTTTTTATTTAGGCGATATGGGATAAAGTGGATTCCATTCTTCTATATGAGACGGCCAACTGCATCATACTTTTACATGCACTAGTTCGAGTTTCTTGTTGTTACGGCTAGAGTTCGATGGAGGCCAATCAAGTTGCAGAATTAATGGAAAATTATGCAGAAAAATACCCAACATATATCACATGCATTAATGAAATTTCAGCCGGCCAACTCCTTAATGCTTATGACTATCATCTCAAAATGTTAATTTTCATGTTGAAAATTGTCTCACAATGGTAAGCCGTGGGAGACTCCAAGTCTGCATGCCAGTGGATCATTGTCCTTGGAACGGAGGGTAAAGCATGGGGGGATTTCTGAATTATATATTGTACGTACTTGATTTAATCATGAAGATTTCAGTTTGATGGGAACCATTTGATTGATTTTTAGGCCCTCATGGGATGTGCCAATTGTTGATCGGTGCTTTCATAATTTGGAATGGACTCCTAATTAGTAATTAATTACTTTTTACATGTTAGTGGGAAAATGATTAAGTTTAGGGAAGATCAATTGGTCGGGAAATATAATATGCGTGTAGCTTTGACATCTTCAATCTCTCTCTCTCTCTTTCTCTCTCTCTCTCTCTCTCTCTCTCTCTCTCCCCTGTTGATGATTCTAGAATAATATAGCCTATTCTATTATATATTAGTTGGCTAATTAATTAGTGGGATCAACACTTCATGACCGAGAAGACATGATTAGGCAAAAATTAATTTTATGGTTTCTTAATTGGTAGCTCTTCTCTCTGTATAGAAATTCACTTCTCTCTCTCTCTCTCTATAGATATATACACATAAAATTCATCCCACCCAAAAAAACATAAAAGTAAAAACTTAAAAATTAAACTCTCTCATCTCTCAAGTTCACCTTCTATCTCTATCGCTACACGCATCCATCTCTGCAACTCCATTCGACCATCCTTTTAGGCTTCAACCGTTGCATACACTGAGTCCATCAAGGTACGTGCGCATTGTTATTCTTTTTGTCAATAAGCTCTTTGGGCTTATGAGCTACAAAACAGAAAGTAGTTCTTTTCTTTTTCTTAAACCTTCCACACCCTGATGAACACGGGACTCAAACCCAAATCTTTGGTACAACCATTAAGAGACTTTATTGGCATACTAGCTAACACTTTCAGTATCACAGTATCATTTAATTTTTTTTTTTTTAATTTCAGTTTTGACATTTTTTTTTTTAAATAATTTTTCATCTTGATTGTAATTTTAATATTTGTGCATCAACACTCAACACCAAAATCATTACATCGATGTGAATTAAGGAATCATGCAATGTTGATTATTTTGAGATGTCAAGCATTTATTGTGATTAAATTGTAGATTATATTACTGATCTTGTTCAACAATTATTTATTTATTTATTTTATTTTATAGATAATATTATAGATATCATCCTATCGCTCCCAGCTTATCTGCACACACTCCAACTCTCGAACATAAGAGCTTTTGAAAGTTAGCTCTCATCTCTCGTCTTGGTTGTGATTGAAATCTACCTTTATCCAACTCTCTTTAATATTAAGAAATGGATACCGATATGCTTCCATGTAGTAGAACTCTAGAATTATCATGTATGCCATTAAGCCAACTGACCAATGGTTCTGGCTCTCTTTTCAGTTTTGGAAAAATTATACTTTGCCCATGAACTATAAGCTATTTTTACGTTATCCCATGTGATTTCGATTGCATTAATGTATCCCTTCAACTATTAGCAATTTTCAAATTATTCAATTCTGTGAGTTTTTTGGATTGAAAAATGGAGTTAGACTTGTTATTTTTTTATGCAGTATTTATCCTGAAATGCTAATGGTCTATAAGCATATTGATAAAATTTCAAGATTTTTCACAATATATTTTATTTATTATGAATTTTATTTACTGTATGGAGAAAATAATTCATAATATTAAAATATATTGAGAAAAATTATGAAACTTCACCGATATGTTTATAGATATATTAGCAATTTAGACACATTAGGAATTTAGGATAAATACTGCATTAAAAAAAAAAAAAAAAAAGGATAAAATAATTTTTCAATTAAAGAAACAATTAGCTAACTGATAGAAATGAATAATTTGATACAATTAAATAATTGAGGGGACACATTGATGCAATCGAAACCACATAGACTAACATGAAAACGGCCTATAGTTTAGGAGGGCAAAGTGTAGTTTCCCCTTCATTTTTTGACTTTTTATCGCCTTGTGGCTTGTGGAATATATAGCGAACAAACATCTTAGCCTTCAGCCCAACCTAAATTGCCGTACTTGGAGGCCCAACAGCAACTAGAATAATGAGAGGGGATAATGCAAACCCTTTGAACTATTTGACCACCCCAACTATTTTTCAAAATCTATCATTTAAGTAGACTTTTTGATCATTTATTATTTTTACATAATATTTCGTAAAAATGCCAAAAAGTCTACTTAAATTATAGATTTTGGAAACACTTTCTTCTACAAAGTTGTTCAAAATGATGTTTTCTAGTGGATAAAGCGGCTAGTTTTTTTAAAAACAATGTATTTTTTCATAAAACGGTAAAAAATCATAAATGGTTGGGATGGACAAATAGTTCAAAGGGGTTGCATTATCCGCTCCCATAATAATAGATCTTGCATCCGGCCATCCGGGCCTAAGCCTACCCAAACCACTTGGGCAATGTGAAGTAGAGATATTAATAGAGAAATTTTTGGGCCCAAGTCCAAATACTCCTGTCTCGTCGTTTAGAGAGAGACTAGGGCAAAACATATGAAGGGCGGCAAATGAAACGAACAGCTCGAGTTCGAAAGTAGAAGAAGAACAGAAACCGTTGTTGGAAGGTATTCATTTCGCAATTCTAGGGTTCTGCAGTTGTTGTTATGGTTTTTTCTGGGACTGTAAATGCCTTGAGAACTCTGTTTGTTTTAATGTAAAGTGATAGCTTCAGCGACTATGGCTTTTTCCATTTGTATATATATTTTTTCTTAGGTTAGATTACGAATTTCTAGGTGTGGTCGTTTCCGTTTGGTTGCTGAGAAAATGGAGGAAAAGAAAATAAAGGAATGAAAAAAAGAGATTTTGAGTTTTTTGTTTTCTGTTGCTTTCGTTTTCAGGGGGGAAAAAAATTAAATTCATCTCAACTAAGCCAATTGGTTATATTAGAGGTTTAATGAAGTGGGATTTTTTCTATTTTCTGGGTCGCTAAATTTTGAATTCGGTTATTTTGCCACATTTTTCTCTGCATCCAAACAGAGCCTGAGTTCAAATGTAAGTGCAATTGTGCAAATGCCATTTCTCCCTCTAGTTTGCTTTCGAATAACAAGTTTGAATATTAAAGTATCATGTCCTAATTTTATAGTTATATATTTTCCCTCGTTGATTTTGGGTTCTGGTATAGTAGTGGAGAATGTCTGCGGAAACGAGCTCGGGGTATAAGCTCAATAAGAAACTCAAACTTGCAGTTAAAAGATCAAAGTACTCTAAGGATGATGTTGAAACCCTAGACAGAAGGAAAAAGGGGGTTGTAGGAAATAGAAAGTCTCAAAGTAGAGAAGACGAGATGGTTGATACTGTTCCTGATTGGAAAAGAAAGAGAATTTATGCTGAAAGAGATACAGGTGAGGAGGGAACTTTCCGCGGTAATCGGAAGGGCTCATATAAGGAGGGAAAGAATTGGCTTAAAGATGATTTTGTTAAAGAAAAAAGAAATGTGCATGGAAGATCTCGTGATGATTTTGTTAAAGAAAGAAATAGAAAGGCTCAAAGTAGAGAAGACGAGATGGTTGATACTGTTCCTGATTGGAAAAGAAAGAGAATTTCTGCTGAAAGAGATACAGATGAGGAGGGAACTTTCCGCGGTAATCGAAAGGGCTCATATAAGGAGGGAAAGAATCGGCTTAAAGATGATTTTGTTAAAGAAAAAAGAACTTTGAATGGAAGATCTCGCGATGATTTTGTTAAAGAAAAAAGAACTGTGAATGGAAGATCTCGCGATAATGCGCTATCCGATGGAAAAGATTCTTCGAAATGGGGAAGTAACTCTCATGAAAGTGAGTCAATTAAGGACAGAAGTGGGAACAAATCGCCACGCTCAATTTGGGGTTCTAGTGGAAAAAGGGATGCTACTTTTGAAACTAAACACGCTTCTCGTAAATTTATTAACACAGCAGGAAGTGCAAAAGTATCCGATGGCGAATTGAAAACCAAGGGGAAGATGGTAGGTATGGAATATGTTAAAGTGGATGGTGGTGGCAATGATTTGAAGAAGAAACTTGCCAAAAGCAAATCTGACTCAAGTAAGCATTTGGATCAGAGTCTAAGCAAGAGTAGACAGTCTGATGTATCTCTTGTGAAAGCCGCCAAGAAAAAAGTTCGGGACAAGAAAAGCTTGGACGATGATTCAGTGGTAATTGATGATCAGCCAAAGAAAAGTAAGAGAGTAATTCGGATAGATCCACGTGATATCTCAAATAAGCGGCTGGATGATGGCATAGTTTTTAACGGTCAGTATTTTCGTCAATTAATTTGTTTTATGTTGTGTTCATTTATTCCTGTCTTCTTTCTTTTCATACAATCTCTGTATTAGGAGACATTTATTACAATGTTGTTTTTGTTAGCTTTAGAACTTAGTAGTAGAGGTGTTGTCAAAACGTTTTTTTTTTCCATCATCTTTAATTGATACTTTCTATTCTGTTTACGCATTATATTGAAATTTTGGTGATATCATAAGCCTGTAATTTGGGAGTAAGTGCTATTCTCTTGGTGCTTCTTTTGAAAGACTCGATCAGTACTTATAGTTTCTAATCATACACTGTTAGAATGCTTCAATTGTTGGTGTTCTGAAGGATGAGCGGTATTAGAATGCTTTGCTGAAGATCCATCTTATCCTAATAATGAGGATCTAAAGGTCAGTTGTTTTATCATTGGATATTAACATAGAAGATGAAAACCACATCAAAGAGGAGTGTGGCATTGCTTAATCGATCCTGCAGACTCCAGGAAAGGAGGGTAGGTTTTGGAGTGAAGAAACCTAGCATCCTTTAATGGCTGATATATTGCTTTTGATCTTAAGTAATTCTTGTTGCTGCATTTTTATTCAAGAATTTTCACTTCAATATTATTTTCTTTAATTATAGAACATGTTAATCTTCCAGCTTTACGGGGTTCTTTTTCAGCTCCATTTTTGTCCTTTCTTGAAACCAACTACTCTTGTTATGGTTAACTAAATAGAAGTTTGGTCTGATATTAGGACAATTGCCCCTTTCTACGATGGCAAAAAAGGGCAGAGTGTTTGGTCTTCTGCTCTTTTATGTCTGAGTTGTGAGGTCTTGGCCTTGCTTCACACAGCTGGTATCCAACTAGCCTTGCTTCTGACCTTGTATTCCTTAAGGTCTTTGGGGATGCCCTTTTGATACTGAGTACAGCTTATTTGTGGCTTACTGATTATCTAAACAGCATCTGTTTGACATTGTTTATTCTCTGTAACAAGATTTTTCAGGACTTGCTCTATTTAGTTTGTCTGTTTGTCTCTCTTCATGCAATTTTTTTTCTTTCCTTTTTTCTTTTCTCGGATAAAGTAGATTTTCCTCTCTTCTTCTTACAGCTCTTTTTATGCATGCTTTCCAGAAAAAACCAAAAAGAAGAAAGAAGATTCAGAGAAAGATGTTAAATTATCAAAGAATGCACAGTTCCGTGCAATACAGCCTAGCCCCTCAATCCTTACCTTTGTGGAAGATAATGTAATTCTTAGTGAGGCCTTGTGCTATTTGGGCTATATGCGTGTATTTTTTCCGTGTTATGATTTTCAATTATTTCATTGGGCTATATGCTTGTATTTTCTCTTGTGTTATGATTCTTGATTTCTCTCTTCTTCTTTTTTCATTAACAGTTATTGGGTCGTAGACGATTGATTGAGTTACGGAGGTCGGGCTACAACATTGAGCTTTCTGCTCCTTTGGATAATATTCCCTTCTCCACAAGCTCAGAAAGAGAGCGGATTGAAGAAAGTGTACGTTTATATTTTATGCACGTGGAGTGATATGTTTATGTTTAATTTATGTTGAATACTTTTTTCTCTATATTGATCTAGCAATTGATTTAGTGAAAACTAGAATCCGTTGGATACTATAATGTGCTGAACACTTTTGACATATTTTCCATGCTATGTTCAACCTCACTGTTGAGGGGCAGTTTCTTGTTTATGGTATAATCTTTCCTACTTTCTACACCTAAATTGTATAACTCACACACCTTCCGTTTCTTTTTTGTACGTGCACGTGTCTGTAATGTTTCATCCTATGATATTATTTAGTCAGTTATTTTTTAAAGACATTGGAATAAATTTTGGTTTCTATTATTCTCAGTTGTTAGCCTACTTGAGGTATCAATGATCATTCTAGGTGTATGATGTGAACTAATTAACAGAGGTGGAAGACTTGAATTTAATATCTATAAAGAAGCCTCCTTATTCTTCATTTGATGTAATGGTGAAACTCTTTGAGCATGAAAAGCAACATATTTACTGTGAATTACTGTTCCCTCTGCTGCTTTTTATTTTTATTTATTATTGTCAGTTCTAATTATTTTGAACAGGTATTTAGAAATAAATTGGAATTTTTTGCTGCTGCAAAGGTTTCATCCTCCTTCCCTCCTCCTGATCTTCCAGAGATTGCATTTGCAGGTAAAATTTTCAAACCATCTCGTTTTAGTGTGATTCATTCAATTAAAGTTCTTGTGTAATCCTTTTTTCTTTTTATCGTTTGTTCACAAACATTCAATTGTCAGCAGTCTCATTGTCTGAAAGATTTTGGCGTGGAATTATTGTGAGATTTTTTAGCACTTTATGTCCTCAGATTTTAATGGGCAAAATTTCTTGGAAAGATGAAATTGAAAATGTGAAACATGTATAAGAAGTATAAATAATAGTAAAAACCATTATGTTGGGGAAAAACAGAAAAGGAATCACATCCTTATATTTAGATTTTGATCATCAAAGTCTGCTAGTTTTCTGTGCATGAGATCTTTGTGGGACTGCATTAGACTGGTCCCACGCCATGGACTATATTAGATGGTTATCGTATACTTCCTGAATAGATCATCTCATGCCTTTGCCTTTGCCTTTGCCTTTGCTTGCTCATATCTTAGACTCTGTAGGCCTCAGTAAGTCTAGGACCAGCTTGATTGCACTTCTTAGAAAATTAAAAAAAAAAAAAAACAAGTTGTTGTAGAAAATGCATTTGATGTATGCGAATTGGAAAAAAATAAAGATAAAAAAAATTCTTTGAAAAACAGAAATCATGAATCAAAGAGAAAGAAGCTTTTAAAAACAAGAAACAAAATTGCATCAGGTAATCAAAGTCACATTCAAACTAAAAGGGTCCTCTACCTCCTCCACACTGCGCAATGGGGTTTTTAGTTTTATATTTGTTTATTTTGTGTTTTCCTTGACAGTATTTTATTACGGAGTATTAAACACGCTATCGTTTTCAATTTTAAAAACACAACCAGATAAGGAGTTTTTATTTTTTTATTTTTAAATGTAGAAAATAGGGCATAAAAAACATAAAGGCATTGAAATAGGCCCCTAATCTTTTGTGGATTTGTGAAAATTCTACGTTCTAATGCTGTTGGGGAAATAAGATAATGAAAGATATAATTATTTTTAATTGCCTTATTAGGAAGGTCAAATGTTGGGAAGTCATCACTACTAAATGCCCTCACCCGACAATGGGGTGTTGCACGGACATCAGATAAGCCTGGCCTTACTCAGGTGCTCTTATGTTCTTAGAAACTGAAATTTCAGAAATAATGGGATCTATGTGGTAAAGACTAATGGTTCTTCTGCAGACTATTAATTTCTTCAAGCTTGGATCAAAGCTTTGCTTAGTGGATTTGCCTGGATATGGCTTTGCCTATGCGAAAGAAGAAGTTAAGGATGCTTGGGAGGATCTTGTGAGTATGAAAATGAGAATTGGGCTTTAATTTTTCTTATTATTTAGTTTGAAATTAATCAGCTAAAATCTTGTGGTACCTCAGTGGTTGGTAGTACATGACACTGTAGTATGTCTACATAAATCACTGATCATTAATGTGAATTGTCAGTCACTAGGAATGACTTGTACACCCCATAACACAAAAATGGTGCTCTTCTGAAGAGGAGGTGGCCCAAATATCGGAGATGTTTTTTAATTGGAACTTATTTTGTTGCTGTGGTGTGTTCCATCACTTTCTCTGCACTAATTTAGTATAAATTGTCTGTATGTGTAATTGTTCAGACCCATATAATGTCAACCAGAGTTTCCATCAATCAGCTCAGTTGTTGCTAGTGGGGCAGAAATGTGATCATTTTGTTTTCTTCATATCCTGTATATTATATGGAATATTAACACTTGTGCTCCGGATAGCAGATGAACTATATTGATCCTAGAACTTTGCCATGTTATCATCTATCCTATACGTTCTGTAAATTTTCTTTTATATGGATGAGTAAGTTTTTGGTATGCTGCCAAAGTCCTGTATAAACGTTAGTTGATTTACTATGTTTCATTGTTATATTTTCCAGTGAATTTATTAACAATTGGTTCAATTTTTTTTTCGATTTCTGTAGGTGAAGGAGTATGTTTCCACAAGAGTTGGTCTAAGGCAAGTATGCCTTCTTGTTGACACAAAATGGGGTATGAAGCCTAGGGATCATGAGCTTATTGATTTGATGGAAAGGTACACAGAAATGCTTGTAGATTGCTAGTCTTGAACATGCTTGAATGGTCAGATGTAGATTGCCATTCCATGGCTCATACATGCTCATTTGTTGCCATTCCAATTGTACACTAGTTGTCATTCCAATTGTACACCAAGTTTATTCCATGGCTCAAATAAAGTTGGTGTACAGTTTGAAATCCATTTTGTTCCTAGCCAATAAAAAAAAAAAAAAAAATGGAAATCCATTATGTTGTCTTAACATTTGGAGGTACCTATTTAACAAGGAATTTTCTATTCTTGCATTTTTTTTTCCATGTCAGTATGTTCCTTACATGAGTGTGTTGGACAGTCTTCTAGGTACCAATACCTGTATAACATTTGATTTGTTTGCTGTGCCATACTTTTCATAGTTGTGTGTTGGAATAACACCCTTACTGGTGTTCCTGTTATATAGGAAAGCAAAAAGTGCAGTCTAGAGAATTCATTTGGATCATTTTTCTAACTACGGAGTATTATATTATAAAAGCATATCAATGTTTTACAGTAAAGATCTTATATTTCATATGTTATGGTGGGGCTGAAGGATTTGCATGTAAATTACATATAGAAACAATAACCATGGGAGAATTCCTTTTTGTTATGTACGTTAAATTTTATGATGTTCATGAATAATTTTACAGATCCCAAACTAAATATCAGATTGTATTAACCAAGACGGACGTGGTGTTTCCAATAGATGTTGCACGCCGTGCAATGCAAATTGAAGAGGTAAATATAATGCAAATCCAGTGTCAACTTTTATTTATGATATCAGCCTTTTCTCGTTTGAGATTAGAACTTGTTAACGATCTGATTTTGCAGAGCCTCAGCGCAAACAAGTCTGCAGTTCAACCTTTGGTACGAAGGAACAAATTTTTTGATTATGAATTGGATTTGACATTTTTACGTTTATCATTGGAAAAGAAACAACCTAAGGACCCTGGATTTGTTATTTATTTCAGATGATGGCAAGCTCAAAATCTGGAGCTGGTATCCGGAGTCTGAGAACGGTGCTTGCTAAGATTGGTCGGTTTGCTAAGCTCTAATAGTAATCAGGTGACTTCTTATTCCTTTGAAATTTTCTTAACCCTCATGGCCATGTTTTTTTTTTTTTAACTTAACCCTCATGCCATGTTATATAAGGTACAATGATCATTTTTCTTTAAATATATATTTATAAACATTTCTTTGTTTTGGTTAATCTGGTCAAGTTGGAAGCAACGGTTTTGGATTGGTCCATCTTTAATCTATTACCCCTTACTTTTAACCACTTTATAGTCGGTAAAATTGAACAATAGTATTTCAATGCCTTCTATGCAGATTGTGGTGGTCTTCTACTGACCAGTTTGGTTTAATACTTTGCTGAGCTGAATACTTAAGATCCCTCAAATTTGTCAAGGCCTAGTGTTGTTAGTTCGTAGTGTGCGGCCTAAGTGGACACTTTATCATCGTCTGGTCAGACCTATTCAATTCTGTGAAATAGACCTAATCCCCAACAGTAATATTTTTAATTTTAATCTGTTACAGATTTATTTTTTAATCACATTCAATTTGATTTATATCCCAACAATTGTATTTTACTTAAATTTGTATAACCTATATCTGTTGTGAAAGGAATTGATTTCAGATTTGAATTTTATTCCATAACCTTCAAATTCTTATTTATGGCAGAGTTTAATTCTGCAGCATATGTTACAGATTTGTGCACCTATAAATGGAGGACTCCTCTATCTCCCCCATTAACCTTCCAACTTGTCCAGATTAACCAAAACAAAGAAATGTTCATATATATATATATATATATATATATAATTTAAAATCATTGTACCTTAAGGTCTTTTGATATTCATGTATCTAAATATGGAATTGAGGAATTCATGAATCATTATCTTTATTACAATTTAGAAAAAAATTGCCTTTATAAGGGCAAAGGTTGTTCAAAAACATCTTAACAAATCAAAATTTGTTAATTTTTCATAGGAGCCAACTGACTGCATGCAAATAGACTGAAGAGGTGGTTGTCTCCTCTGCAGCTGGTGCAATAGATCCCCTCTCAGCTCTCACCTTGAGTAGGCCCAGTTGACCAATTGAGGATTAAAATGTGGCTGCTTGCTTGGACCAAAGCTGATGCTGATCATTTGGTTAAAATCATGCCAAAGTTTTTGTACTCTTAAGCGATTTCAGGATTAAAATCAAGCTGCAAGTGTTTGCGCTCACCGTATGGATTGCTACAGGCCTTCGGCTCCAGCAGAGATATTGGTTTTTACTTTGTTTGGATTGTTAATTTTTCAGCTAACTCTAGTTTTTGAATAAATTTATAGAAAAATTGTGATTTATTTATTATTTATGCTCACCATATGTATATGTGAATAAATTTCTAGATCTTTTCCTCTTGTGCTCACCATATGTATATGTGCAATGTGCAAATGTGCATACACGTTTATAAATAAAACTATATACAAAACCAAAAGCAATAAAGCATCATCTAGAATTAAGAAGTCTATTTGTTCACGCAACCATTTTGATAACATGGCTGTCATCACTTTCCATGGTTTGCTCTTATAATTGGGCTGACAAATTTTTCCAAATACCTTACAAGTGGTTTTGGCCCTGTATGTCAAAATGGGATCCCACTCAAAGTGCACCACTGCCTATTTTGTATTACATATGCGTAGGATTTAGGTATAGATTATTTGACTTTCTTTGTTTTCCCTCATTTTTTGTGTGCGGCGGCTAATCAATAAGAATTTACCTATATTTTAATTCTTAATACTAACAAATGAGTATCAATATATTTTTATGTGTTCGAATTTAAATTTTGTTTCTAAATGCCGTTAGGGCCATCAAGTTGATAGGGCATTTGCAAATTAATTGTATTAGAATTGTTACTAAACATCATATCCTTTTTATCTTCTTCATTCTATTGTTTAACATACTAACACGTTTTGAAAATAAAATAAAATTACAAACACGTAAATAAGATAGAGGAGTGTTATTATTTGTTGGGGTCTTTAGCATTAGCATTCACACCTTTCTCACATAGAATTAATGCATTTACCTTATAATTAGAGGAATGTTAATATTAGTTGGAGTCATTAGCATTATCATTTGCACAATTCTCTCTTTATAAACACTACGCAAGTTCATCTTCTGAATGCGTATTTGTTTTCAAATAGTGAAGACAATGAATAAATAAAGAGAAGTGCCATAAGCCGCAATTAATATTAGCATTCCTTGTTCTATTATATTCTTAATTATAGGGATAATAAGCTAATTTCATTTTAGATCATATTGAATTTTTTTTTTTTGGGCCAATTGATAATTTTTTTTATTTATTTATTTTCAAATCTTTTTGATATTAATAAATGAATATTGATGTATTTTTGTATACTCAAATCTCAATTATTTTTGTTTTTTTTAAGTGGGAAGAATCCGGACCAAAAATTAATATCCAATTATCCATTCAAATTAAAAAAATTGAACGCTTCATCATAATCCTACTAAAGTCAAAAACAGCCATCCCATGCGTCTCACCAAACGCATACCGAATTCTGAGAAAACTTCAACTGCACCTCAAACATCCTTTTCCTTTTTTTCTCTCTCTACTCTCTCTCTCCTTCAAAATTAATCTCTCTCTCTATCTGTAAAATTACAGACAGAAATTAGAGAGAGAGATGTGTCCGCTGAGACTGATTCTGATATTCCTCTCCGCCACACTCGCTGGATTTTTCGTCATAAGAAACCTCAAATCTCAACCCCAGGTGATGCATGATGATAAAGATAACAATGATGATCCTCTCGATTCGGTTAATCCTCCCTCTGTCAATGGATCGTCTAAGGTTCGTGTATCATCAACATTTTCTCTCTCTCTCACTATCTATAGGGTTTTGGATTTCATTTTCAATTGTCTACCCCCCTTGTTTGGGGCTTTTTTACAGGTATTCTCTGCAATTGGATCGGGATTTTGGACCTGTGTAGACATGGCCAGCGGACGCTATCTCTGGAGGCATTTGGTTTCGTCTTCGAAGCATTCCAACTGATCCAATTTGATATGTTCTTCCCCCTCATCTCTTCTTGTCGTTCTTCGCGTATTTCTGTTCAGCTTTGATTGTGCTTCATCTGTCTTGTTGATTAAGACCTTACTACTCTCAATTCAAGAAAAAAAAAAAAGACATGTTGGAGGTGCTGTTGTTGTACTTGAAAGAAAGAAAAATACCAATGCCTGTATTCCGTAGACTTTGTCCCTGTAATGTTTTCCTGTATAGATTGTGGCTTCTGTTCTAGTTAGTAGTTTTCTTTGTGGTTCTTTATACTCACACCCATGTGTGTGCGTCTGTATTTGTGTGTGTTTAAATGAAAATATTGTCACTGTTCATGGATTTAGGGTTCTTTTGCTCTTCTATGGTTAATTCATGTGGCAGAAATATCAATTATATGGTCTTGTGGGCGTCAATATCTGTATTATAGAGGCTGGTGAGAAAAAAATAAAAATAAAAAGAAGGAAAAAGAAAATTACTTATATGTCGAGTCTCCACTCCCTCACTTATCGGATACCTGGGCTCGTGGGTGGACTGTACATGGCTAGGGGATTAGTCTAGGTCCTAACCTCGGTGGGAGTAGGCCTAAAATACCCCTTGGTTGGGGGAAAAAAACAGAAGCTTTTAGGCCCCATCATTAATGCAGCTAGGTTGAGGTTGAGGCAGTTTTCTAACTTTTCTTGCATCTTTTAGTCATTCAATCAGTTCTTTATGACCATTAATTGTTAATTAAGATGTTATAGGAATTGTTCAAACCCCCTCCCCAACCCAACAAAAGAAAGATGTTATAGGAATTACGTTTACGACTCTCAAGTATGGGTTTTCCAGTTAAACTTGTAGATAGTAGCTATTAATTTGACACATTTTTGGTATATTTAAACTTTTGGGGCGAGAATGGAATTAGTAATTCCTTAGTTGGATAAGTTTTCTGGTAGTCTTCTCTTATAATTAGCGTGTATTTTATGAGCCTCAGTGAAGCAGTTTTGAGGTTATATTAGGATCAGTTCACCTTTATCCCCTTCTGTTTTTCCAGTTGGATCTCGTCTTATTGTTTCTCTGCACTTGTTTGCATGTTCTGTGATTCTGTGAACAAAATTATTGCTAAATTCATCCTACTACTGGAAAAGCAGCTCATATTTTATAAAGATCTCTCTGGTTTGGAGACTTCAACCCTTCAAATAATGCTTAAGATGACTTAAATGTGAAGTTTGGGAAGATTTGTCCATTGGAGCTTGTTATAGTTTATCTGCATCCAACGGTAGTAAAGCGTGTATAAACTTGTTTGTAAATATCAAAGTACAGAAGAAGTTATTTAGTGACTGTTGTTGCCACTTGCAACTGTAAATTCAAATATAATTCCGTAGAGAAACATTATGGTGTTTTGGTATTGGTAGGGGCAAGTTGCTGGACATGAACAGGTGAATTTTTGAAGTAATTCAGGAAGATCTTGATCCTTTGTTACCTCATGTAAATGAGCAGAGTACATTGGTTAGTGAATAATTTTTGTCCATTGAAGTTGTAAATCTGCAAGCATCATCAGCATCTGGAAGTGTTATTACCAGCTTAACTTTTTGTTGTTGTTTAGCGGTCAAATTCTTTTTGTCCTTGTTATTACTGATCAGGAAGGTATAGTGGTGGTTCAACTGTTTAGTGCATACCAGGTGAAAATATAAGTTCAGATGGAATATTGAGGTGATAAAGTGAATAAAATGATGGTGAGGATAGGGATTTTCATTATGGATGATTTACTGGAAAGAGTTCTGAATAAGCTGACCTTTCAGATGTGAAACCTATGCATGTTGTTCACCCACAAATAGCGGAGGCAGAAGTTATTGTCTGGCTTTAGGACTGACCGGAAGTAGAAAAGGGAGGAGTAGATCAATATGGAACACTTCCCTTTACGTATATCTCTGTTGGCTGATATCTTAATGCAGGGCGCTGTATCCTATATGCCAAAATAGATTTGGAGCTTAGTTGTTGTGGAGGCTTCTGCCATCAGCTTTGGGCTTATCATCTATAATTCGATGAATGCATGATTAGATCTAGCGGCTAGTTATTGGTCAAGAGAATTTGTTGCTGCTAGGATGTTGGGGATGAGTACTTGAATAATATATATCAGTTTCAAGAATCTTTCTTTTTCGAAATATTGAATACTGATATTTGATGCATAATTGCTTTTTCTGAATAATAATTCTGTACATTATTGAATTCTCCTCCATGCCCGGATTATGTTATATTCACATTGTAACAAAGGTAATTCTTCACAGTTAAGGGGATGTCAATTCCTATACGAGCAATTCTATCGTTTCACATATCAGGATTTAAGCTCATTTGACTAAAATCCCAATCACACCAGAGATGCTAGTATAAGGTGCACCTGATGGTGTCAAGTGACCTCCATAGAGCTAGTTGTAGAATATGTTTTAGAAATCAACAGTTGGATTAGATATTCCTCTTATATATATAATGCTTGCCAAATATCACAATGATAAAATGGTTGGCTTCTAAATAAATCGTCATATTTTGAAGAACAAAAAAGTTACAGTACAATTTTTCAAAAACCCACTGTTGCATCACTGTGATTTTGGCAAACATGACATAAATAAGAGGGGTAATCCAACGGTTTTTTTTAAAATCTGTTATGCAATTGATCCTATAGAGGTTGCGTCATTGCGTTAGGTGCACCTTATACTTGCATCTTCGCGCATACGTATTGGGGAATGATTTTGTGCACAAATGCTAGACTGTTGAATTTGATACTTTCTTATGGATGTCATACATGGCATGCCAAAAATTTCAGTGGTCCATAGTCGGTTTCTAAAAGATGTCCCAATGAGAAACTGTCATGTCTGACTTTGAGATGCAAACGTTGAATCACTGTGATTTTTAGCATGCGTGACATAAATAAGAATATCAAATCCAATGGTTAGTTTTTTCAAAATACATGTCTCACAATTAATTAAAGGCATCATACTAACTTTAACTAATGTTAGCCATGATGGGTCTGCTTCACTCATCAATTCCCTAACAAACCATATACCCGTATATAATGCCTCGTTGTTACTTTATCTAAATGTTAAGACAACTTTCATTGGCTGAAGTTCGATTCAGTGGGTGCTTCAACGAATTACGAAATCACTTGGTGTAAATTTGGTAGTTCGGCCAAAAAGGGACAATTTTTGCAAAACTCAGGTTAATTGTGTTGTACTAGATTGAGAGGACTGCTCCATTTGAAGAGCTATAAACCAATATATTGGACTATTGGTTTGATTTATTTATTTATTGTCAAATGATAGAAGAGTTATATCTGCAAATCCCTGACATGAGCATTTTTGTACTAGGTCCAATAACTTTTTCAATATATATATAGGGACAGGTTCCCATACACCATATTTTGACACCTATATTTACACCCAATTTTCAAATACAATTGTAAATAGAAAATTTTGAGAAACCGACCGTTAGATTAGATACTTATTTTATGTTTATCATGTATGAAAAAAATCGGAGTGATCCAACGGTTAGTTTTTAAAAAATATCATTTTGAAGAACTATTAGTTTATTTATTATTAAAAACATAACCATTTTTTATAGTGACATTTCTTAAAATCTAACCGTTGGATCACTATGATTTTTGGTATACATGATATGCATAAGAAAGGTATTGAATCCAACGGTCGGTTCGTCAAAATATCTATCATAAATAGTGTTTTGAAAACGAAGTGTAAACATAGGTGTCAAAATAGGATATAAGGGAAACTTGACCTCTATATATATATATATATATATATATATATATATATATATATGAATTTGAATATTTCAAGAATCTCATGGTACAAAGGTTGGTAATTTTTTCATGATATACAAACCTACTTATATCCCAAACCATCCTCAATGTCAGCATTTTTCACGTGCTTTAACTTTAATTTTTTTTTTAAATTAAGATAAATAAGTAATGCTAGAGGGACTGAATCTCAAACCAAAATTTTCAAAGCAAATGATATGCTCTAACTTGATTTATGTGCATTAAAATAATACACAAAAATCAAGACTGTTATTCTGACACATCATTCGGTTTAAAAAATCTAGTCTAAAATTTGGTCCACTTAACATTTTTCAAGATAAATTATCGAATTTAGAAATAAGAATTAAACTTGATTTATTGGTCTTTTCAAATGAGCTTGAACATATTTTTTATTTAGTAGTTTTCAAATGAATTTGAATAATTTGATTATTTAAAATAATAATGAATATATCGAATCAAGTATTATTATCCGAGCTTTATCGACTTGATAAATTAACAAATTTAAATTTTAAAATCAAAATTTAATTTATTTATTTAATAAATGAAGTCTAATAATTTATTTATTTATCCCATTTTAAATTTGATTATTTAATTAAGGGACGGTTCCTTTAACCATCTCATTTACTACTATTTTTATCAATGCTCGATTTAGGCTAATCTAACGGTGGAAATAGATTGAAGCTTAAGTGAGTTAAACGGAGCACGTGAAAACACAATGAGGATTCAACGAAGCAGCAACTCCTCTCCCCTTCTCGCCAACATCGCCGGCAACGCTCAACATCGCCAACCACCATCTTGCTAGCGGCATTTTCTCTCCGTCTATCAAGAGATGTATTGTTAGAAAAATGAATGTTTGTAATATCTAGAATTTGATAATATTGTGTCAAACAATTAATTAAAGAATAAAACAGATTGTATATTAATTCTGTAAATTACATAATTATATATCAATTCTAATAATATTAATTAATAGAAGAAGATGGAGAATAAGAAGATTATTTGAATAATAATTCTGTCAAATCAGAAAATTATTCAAGTAACAAGAAGATAGAAACAGACTGTATAAAATACTTAAAACAAATAACTTACAAGTTTTTCAGAATCTAAAGCAAAATTCGTTTTATTTGATCAAGGCAAGTGTTGAACACGTTGTCCTTAAAATAGAATACGTCCCTCTTATTGGTACTTAGAGTTTGATGGACGTCTGCTTTCCAGGATACAATGATCACGCCTGCAAAGGAAGCACTGCAATCTGCAGACACAGCGAACCAGAACAATGTTATCTCTCTCTCTAGAACTTATGCAGACAATGAAACACTGGATGATTAAATGAATGAGACTTTGGACCCGTGACTTATTTATAGACAAACTGGCACTTCTTTGTGAAGTGCAGAAGGGCACCAACACGACCCTGTGAAGAGCTACAAAATCATACACAACTCTTCACCATTGTAGAACAATCATGATTATTTTGGGAGCTCCAAATAGTCCTTCTAGATTATGGGTTAACCAAAAAATATAATGGACTTGGTCTAAATGACCTCACCCCTAACGCCTCGGTTCGAGCATGCGCACGTGTGATTTGGATCAAGTCTAAGTTTGGATAAGTACTCTCTCTTTATAAAACTTTAGTACCCGTTGGGGCTCAACCTATATATCCAATGTAAGGGTATATAAGCACACAAGCTACCCACTATTTATTTAATGTGGGATAAAGATGAATGTCACATTCAACCACTTTCAAATAGGTGATTTCAAACTACAATTTCTCATTCAAAACATTAGTATTTTGAGCTTATTAATACAATACATTAATCTCCTTTTTTTAGATGAATGCATTCCAATATGGGCCCACTTCAAAAAGATTGTGGGACCCATATATAAATAAAGCTAAATTTGCATACTTATGCTCAAAATATAATATATTTTGTCTTAATCAAAATAAATTCCAATATTAGGGTTTTGAAAAGCCAAGTGAAAAAAGGAATATGCTATTTGAATTGTGAGCATAAGGGTTTAGAAATTCCATGCTATTTGAACTTTTATGCAAAAATTACAAGGATTACAAACAAAGTTAGCTACTTATCTCGTTTCCTTTAAACAACATTATATCAATTCTGTAGCCTTTAAAAGCTACAGAGTATATGTTTTCAACTGATGTAAAGCTTTAGAAATTTAGGATCATAAATAAACAATTAATCATTACGATTAACAAAAAATGCCTTCTTAAATGTAGAGAATCTCGCTGGACGTGTGGCCAGCGAGAGGGGTAGAGAATTTGCTGCTTCATTGAATCTTCCATTTGTTTGAAGTAAAGATAGGGGAGCACGTACCCTGTTTAAATGTTTAGTTCACTTAAGCTCCAATTTCCACCGTTAAATTAATCTAATCTAATGAATGAGAGTATTTTTATTATTTATTTATTTATTATTATTTTTTTTTTATCTAATCTAATGAATGGAAGTATTGATAAAAATAGTAGTAAAGCAGCAGGTCAAGAGAACCCGTTCCTTTAACTAATTAGTTGGTTGTTTTGTAGTTCATGCAAGCTTCTACCAAAAATAAACAAATAAATAAATAATAAAATGGAAAAAACAAATGAAGAAAAGAAGAGTGGATGATTGGTGCTGCAAAAGACAAAAGCTATCCTGAGCCTCGGGTAGATAAAGATTGTCAACAATCACTTTGTGGTAGTGTGGAAACCTTCTTTGAAATGGCACAAAATCATTGGACCGACTCACTGCGGGAAGTTGTCAAACGTAATTCTAATTTTAGGCCTACCACTGCCGAAGGTTTCAAATGTCAAATTTGCCCTCCTAAAAAGGTTTTGATTACCACACGCAAATACCTAAACTTTCTGACCATAGGACTATCGTGGTACTTCATCTACCTGATTATTTGGATTGTGACATTCATGAAAATATTAGATAGGTTTTTTTTTTTTTGCTTTTAAATTATATCTCATAATTAATTAAAGACTACCAACTTTAACTAATGTTATCATGTGTACACAATCAATCCCGCATCACTTGTCAGTTTCTAACCAACCATACCCATTTATGCAAAAATGATGCTGTGAGCATATGCTTATATAAGATTATGTAAGCATGAAATCCATAAATAATTATGGAATACATATTTTGAAAAATTAATCATTGAATTAAATATTATACTTAAGGATGGCAATGAGACGGTGTGGGTTTTCCACTCCTCTAGTCCCGTTCCTGTTTATAAAATTACTTTACATTCTCATCTCGTACTCCGGTGGGGAATATAATTTTATCCCCGTCCCCATAGAGGCAGGGAATCTCCATCCCCACCACCCCGCCATTTCAATAACAAATTTAAAATATAATGCACTAAATATGCTTTCGCAAGGTTCAAATCCATTACATCCACTAAAAAGTTTGTATTTTAAGCAATGTTATCAAACTCGGACTGGTAGGCCGGTTGAACCGTGAACCGGTCCCCTCTTCGGTTGGTTAAACCCACAAAAACCCATACAACTCAAAAATCGCTCTTTTTTTGCAAAACTTGATCGACCTGCCGGTTTAATGAGTTTTTCAACAATTCACTTGAATCGGCTGGTTTTTTCAATTTAATAAAAATCCTAAAAAATGACTAAAATACCCCCCAAAATTCTTAAAGAGGGCAACTCTCATGACTGGATATGAATTGATTTATTTAGGAATAGAAATAAGATAAAAGTGGTAAGAGGGCAACTCTTTAAAATAGTAAAATGGTTAAGCTGGTAGCATACTAGCACCCTCATGCCTCTTTTTTTTTTTTTTTTATATATATATTTTTTTGAACTAACTCAAGTACTCAACTAGCAACTAGCAAGCAACAACTCCAGAAGTCCAGATTTTTTTAGTTGAACTAACCTTAACTTTTTAGAACTTTTATAGATTTTTTTAAATAAATAATTAATATATTTATGACGTCATGGTTCAACCCAATTGACCCGACGGTTGAACCGATTGATTCTTAACCTGGTCACTTTTTCAATTCAGTGAACGGTCCGGATTTTAAAACATTGATTTTAAGAGTCTAAACCACTAAATTGCATGTTGATTGTAATATATTTTTTAAATAAATAATTTTTCAACGACTCTTGATTGTAATATACTTTTAAAATAAATAATCTTTCAACGACTCCCTCAAATGGATCCACTTGAAAAAGTAAGCATTAGATTAGATATTTTGAAAATTAACCGTTGGATGAGATATTTCACTTATATATATGATGCATGCCAAAAATCACATTGATCCAATGACTAATTTTTCAAAACAAGAATTATGAATTCTAAAAAAATTATTAAATTGTAACCAATTTTTATAATTTTTTGTGGTTCATCTCAATTTATTTATTTATTTTTAAATTAATCATTTGATTAATATGATTTTTTGTATATATGATGTGTCATGTGTACACACATATAATTTAATTCAATCCTTAGTTTATCAAAATACCTATTCCACATTGGTTTTACAAACCATATGTCAAACTATGGATAAGGTGGTGCGCATATGACCAATAGTAGAAAAGATTTTGAAAAATTGACCATTAGATTAAATACAATTGTTATGAATTTCATGTTCACAAAAAATCATAGTGATCTAACGGTCAGTTTATGTCAAATGTTCATGAAAAATTATAATATTTTAATTCTTCAAAATGTCACAATTTTTATTCATATAGTTTTTTTTTTTAAATAACCGTTAGATCATTTTGATTTTTGACGATTATGTAATTTATAAGAAGTGCATTTAATCCAATAGTTAGTTTTTCAAAATCTATTTTGTATTTTTCCCTATAGAATATAAACTATAGAGGTCACCTTATACATAAACAACATAGTTGTGTAAAGTACAACTTATAACAACATCGTTCCAGTCATTCTAAACAGAGATAAAGCTTGAATAATTTAAAAAAGAGAGAGAGTTAACAAACTCAACACAATAAGGGAGACTTAACTTATTATATAGAAATGTATAAAAATGATTAGAAGATGTTAGATAGTTAGTAAGATCACCGAGATGAGAGAAAATCAACCAATATTATTAAAAAATAGTTAAAAATGTTAAAATTGATGGGAGGGACTGTGGACCAGCCTCGTGGCGGGGCTTTGGTGGTGTCCACATCATCACCGGGCGATGTGATTAGGAGGGTTTAGAAAACAAACAAAGGAGTCGCCACCTTATTTTTAAGGAATAAGGAAACCATGAAAAATATTTTATTTTTTTAAATCAAAACAAAACAAACTCCATTTTCAATGAAGAGACAGTCTACAAACCAGAGTTGGATCCGGGGGCTAGGTTACGACGTGGGAAGGTTCCAAGCTTTCACTTGTAGGCACCCACCTCGCCCTAATTAAAGGACTTCTAATTTATTTGTGCTATTTAAATTTCTCAATGCAAACAATCCTAAATAATCTAATCAACCAACAAAATAGTGATATAAATGCATTAATCTATATTAGTTATATTAATAATAAAAAAAATACAAACAAACCCTAACAACCTAGAATACCCTACGGGCATCCTAGGGCGGACTTGAGCCCTATTAGCGCCTACGTAACTTACTAGTATCACCTAGCAAGTATCAAAGTCCACGTAGTTCGACTACCCTAGGACTCTCCTATTGTAATCGATCACATCATCAAAGGTATTTCAACCTAATTCAAGACTCTAACTTCGAGAGTTTTTGTTTGTTTAAAATCATTTATTTGAAATAATTTCAAATTAAAAGACTTTCTTAAAATCCAAATATTCTAAAACAATTCTTATCTTTAGAATTCAATTCCAATTAAAAATCTTTTTCAAAGATTTTCAAGAAAACAAATCATATGGGAGGAATTTCATTCCAAAGTAAAAATCTTTAAAACATTTCAAATCTTTTGAAAATCAATTAATAATCAAATCTTTCATAAAAAATCATATTCATTATATCAAAATCATTTTTAGAAAATTTCTCGAAGATAGACAATCAAATCGATTAAAATACTCAAATCTGAGTATGACTTTTACAACAAAGGAAATTCCTAGGGAAGGTCAAGTGACCTTCCTAGCCTAGGGTCTCTAACTAGCCCTAAAGTTAATCTAAAAACCTAAAAATACTAATGCAATGCATGCTGAAATTTAAACAAATAAGCATGTAATCAATTCTAAGAATGCATGAAAATGCTCCTAAATGCACACTAATTAATCTATGTGAACCTAAGCATTTTTCTAAGTTGGATTTGGCCTTAAAATGATTTTTAGAATAAATTTAAGGACATAAACAAATCTGGACAGATTTGAATATGTACCTTAAATTACTCTAAAAACCATGAAAACAAAGAATAAAAAATGTGAAAATGTCCTAGCATGCTTTCTACATGAATATTTTAAATTACTATGCAAAAACATGTCAAAAATTACACCAAAATATGCTTAAACGATTGATTTAAACACAAGGGAAGGATCTCACCTTTGCACGCTCCCTCGTACACATTTTATACATCCAAACCATCAAATCAATATCACAAGGGAAGGATCTTACCTTTGCACGCTCCCTCGTCCACATTTTTATATTCAAACAATCAAATCCATGGCGAGTGTTTAAATAATCGTAAAAAGCATAAATAAAATGACTCAAGACTCTTCGCATGTCAAAATACACATTAACGTACTCATATTACCATTAAAATCACCAATCAATT
The DNA here is from genome assembly GCA_017140935.1 of Hamamelis virginiana. NCBI lineage: Eukaryota > Viridiplantae > Streptophyta > Magnoliopsida > Saxifragales > Hamamelidaceae > Hamamelis > Hamamelis virginiana. Next base: position 608,032 of record JAESVK010000152.1, on the reverse strand, counting down.
ATCATGAGATTCAAATAACAACATGAATATATTAACCTTTACTTTAAACATGCTTACACACATAAAATAACAACCAAGGTAACCCTACTCATGCATGCATATACAAAATCACGACAAAACTAACTAATCCTAAACATGCATACTAACAATAATCACAACAATGCTAACCTAATCATACACATCAACCCTAATATGCATATTCACATAAAATAGTAACTAAACTAAACAACCCTAAACATGCATCCTAATCACATAAAATCACATAAAATAATATAGCTAACCCTAACATGTATACTCACATAAAATAATGATAAAAACTACCCTAATCATGCTTACTCACATAGAATGAAAATAAAACTAATTTTAATCATGCATCTATACATAAAATATCAATAAAACTAGTCCTAACCATGCATCTACATATAAAATCATGACAAAGCTAACCCTAGCATGCATACTTACATAAAACCCTAACTAAGTTAACCCTAATCACATTTAATCACATAAAATAATAATATAGCTAACCCTAACATGCATATGACATGAAATAACGAATAAAACTAACCCTATCATGTTAAACATACTCATAGTAGAAAGAAAAAGAAGAGAGAATTCTTATCATATGAAAATCAAGAGGACTTACAACATAGCCTCATAAACTTATGTAAGAAACCATGAAAAATGAGGGTCATGGTTAAGGATTTACCCTTCGATCTCCTTCTTGGCTAGCCTCCTCCAAGCTCCTAGCCTTGAGTTCTTATCCCTTCAATGGTGTAAGAATGAAGAGCCTCCAAAAATCTGTAGCCTCCTCTCCCAAAAACCCTAAAATTCTCCTCCTCTTCCTCTCTAACTCCATAGTGTAGTATATATAGAGCTAGGGTTCAAATCCTTGAATGGTTGCGATTTAATTCTCTAAAAATAATCCTAGGGTTTAGAATAGATCATGCTAGGGTTTGCCAGCTGAAAACCCTTCGAATTTATTCCAAAAGAACAAACCAAATCGGCCAAACAAAGCGGGAAAGTTTTAAACATGCTAAAAATGCAAAATAGGCTCGAGCAAGCTGGTGACCGTCCAAGGGCTGGACGGTTGGCCGTCCTGGCTGGACGGTTGGCCGTCCCAGCTAGGACGGTCACTAAGCTGACCTCCCAAATTTGCTTCCCCAAATTTAGGGTTTTCGAATTTTGGCCATATTTTGGTCAAATTTGATCCAAATCCGATGGTTCAGGGCTCAAAACGACCGTGTTTTGATCATCCACCTTTTTAGAATGTTTTTGGGTTAAAATCAATTGACCATGGTCAAGGGTTTTAGCAAAAAGCTAGCCAATTGACTCGGTTGTGCCAAAATTGGTCAAATGACCATTCTTTGTTTTGTAAAATTGATCAATTAGGCTTGCACCACTTCTAAAAAACATGGTTTCAACATGAAATTGGTACTTAAAAACATGTTTTGAAAATCTTTTGTTTTGTTGAAAACGACCAATTCACGGTCAATTTGATCGAAACCTTAATTTAGCTCATCCTTACCCGTGGGATCGATTTTGGGAGAATCTATCCCCACCATTCAAAGGTTCAATTGGCACTCCAAATACACTCCCCATATCCATATAAACCTCATGAAACAATCCATTTCGAATTATGAGGTCATTCGGAAATTATACGAGAAAAATGACAAAAATGCCCTTCAAGTCGCAAAAACCCTAATTACCTATCGAGCTCTCATCAGAATGCCATGAAAATTTACAGGGATGTTCTAAAACACCTCAAAAGTCAAATGCAATACAAATGTGTTGATTCCAATCCAAATGTACACATGAAATAATGAATTGTCCTTTTCCTCAGAAAAGGGCAATTTGGGCAATTTGGTCTTTACAAGGCCAAGTCCTCAGCAAATGATCAGCTATTCTAGTTAATCATTTGCATGAACATATGGTAGAAATAATTGGTAAAAATGGGGTGTCCACAGGGACATAAAAGTTAGGACGTCATTAATAATTTAAATTCTATTCTATATTATATATAATAGAATTGTGATATTCTGTATTTTTAATAATAGTATTTAATGTTTTAAAGTATTTTATAATAGTATTTTATTGTTAAAAAAAAAAAATTGAATTTCAAGTTATTTACGAATTTGCCATTGAAGATAAGTTTAAGATTTAAACTTATCAGTTTTGTTTCTCGTATCTTCCAAGCGGCAGAGTGAGGTCGAGAGAGTAGAGGAAGCTCGAGTGAGACTTCGCAGCTGGGACTTCGTAGAAATTGCTCCATAATTGCTAAAGGTAAGTTCCTAGTTCATCTTCTTCATTTTCTCTTTAATTTTTCGTTTTGGGTTCAAACCCATAACGTGAGTTTTGGTGTGTAGTGGATGGATTGGTGTGGTTTGAACTGATGGGAAAGTTTTATCAGTTTTGTTTGGAGTTGTTTGAAGTGTGGTGTAGTTGATTTTTAGAAGGATTTGAGTTGTATAATTCATTTGGTTTGATTATGTATGTGAAATGGATTTTTGGGTTTTTGAATTGAAATCCCAATGATTTAATTTGAGAATATGGTTTTGGATGTGTGTAAAGTTAGTTGATTTAGTTGGTTTGAAGTTCTTTTGGTTGGAAATTGAGTTTGATGTTGAAGTATGGTGTTGGATTGAGGTTTTGGAAGTGTTAATGTCGGATTTCTAGAAATTTGCAGGTCATTAGTCGACTAACCGAGTGTGCCTAGTCGACTAATGAAGGATAACTTCGAACTGGGGTAATTTTGCAGATCGTTAGTCGACTAATCATTAGTGACTAGTCGACTAATAGACTCATTAGTCGACTAATACCGCTTTCCTAGTCGACTACTGCATCCTGAAGTTTTTTAAGCTTTTGGTTTTTTAAATGGAGACTTCGATTAGTCGACTAATCATTAGTGACTAGTCGACTAATAGACTCATTAGTCGACTAATCAATAATGACTAGTCGACTAACCCCTCAATTTTGACAAAATTAAATAATTTCTATTTTTTTCTTATTTAAAATTCTTTGAAATGGATTTATTATTGAAAATCTTATTTTCCCTTGGATTTGTTTTAAACATTTAATGATGAGAATAGTGTAATGTCTTTGGAATTTAAGACATTGATTTATATTTGTTGATGTATATTTTTGAGTTAGTATCAATTGCATTATTTTACATTTTATTTCATATCCTGAGAGTCCAATTGATAATCCTTTTGCAACCTAGAGTGCATTTGTGTTACGAAGTCACAAATAGGAAGTCAAGTTGAAAATGTAGGAATATAACTATCCTCATTAACACTGATAATATGATTTATTGAAATGATTCTTGTAAATCTTATTTGAGAACATGTTTGGATAAATACGATGCTTGAGATTATGGCTGTTTTGAAATAATATGTGTGGCATGGTTTATACAGATTTGGAAATGGCATATGAACTGGTTTATTGAATTCATATTTGCTGAATATACAGATTACGAAATGATGTTTTGATAATTATATTTATATGCCATTTGTAATGATTTATGTATAATTGACAACTGAGATATTATTGTTATGCAATAACTGTTTGGAAATTATGATTTATTGGCTCAGTTAGTATTCAGGGGAAATAAGGGCTTCGTGTCCTGGGTGGAGCCTATGAGCGGACCCAAATGAAATAGTCCATACAAGTGGCTTACCATCGATGAAGAACCTGATATGGTTATGCTTTAGTTTGGCTGTGTTAGGGGTTGGACCTGAAAGCAGCGACTGTAATACTTTCTGTGGAGCCAATGAGATTCTGTTTTGAATGGAAATTGTTTATAAATTATGAAAGCCCACACTTGTTTATAAAGATTTAAACATGTTGAATATGATTGTTTCTGATTTAATCCTTGCATCGGTATTATTATTGTTAATTTGAGGATAATATTTCTACTGAGTTAGTGTAAGCTCATTCCTGCTTTTATGCACTAGATTTTCAGGAGTATGACTATAACTTGCATAGTGGAGGTTGATGCATTCTGTTTTTGAAGCAACAGTTTTGGGTGTATTCCTGCATTTTATCCAGAGCAGGGATAGAGTTTTGAATTTGTAAACTTTATATGTATGTTATGGTTTGTACCCATATGCCAGGGGTGTTGGCATTGTGATATTTTATATTTATACAGGATTGTAAAGTTTGTATTTGTATGGTACAAATTGGGATATATGTATGTTCATTACATTTCATATTTTAATATAAATGTTTTATTATCTCTTGTGTATGGAAATATAAATGAGCTTATCAGGTTGTATCTTCAATTGGACACGTGTCAACCTATCATTAATGGTTGGTAGTTAACGTCAGGTTGAGGCGTTACAAGAATATATAAATTATATTTTATGTATCATATAAAATTATATGTTCTAAATATAAAATTTATATAAGTGGGGACGGGGAATCCTCACGGGGCGGAGATAAATAGGCAAGGCGAGACGGAGTATTATAAATCCATCCCCGCCCCGTATCCCGAAAAAATAAAAAATAACCCGCCCCTATAGGAGTGGGGTGGATACCCGCGGGGGATGGGGTAAATTTTCATCCTTAACTATACTTATACATGTCATGTCTGCTAAAAATTACAGTGATTCAACGGTCGGTTTCTTAGAAATATCACTAAGAAAAATTGTGACGCTTTTAGTTGTCAAAGTTTTTCATAACTATATTTTAAAATTATGTTGTTGGGCATATTTGGCATGCAAGACATCTATAAATATAGTATCTAATCCAATGATCATTTTTGCATAAGAGACAATTTGGTAGTTTGGCCAAAAAGGGACAATTTTTGCAAAACTCAGTTAATCGTTTGTTGTTCTACTAAATTTGGTTGAATCTTCATAAAATTTGGAAAATAAAATAAAACGAAAACTTGGTGGGAAAAATGTTGTTCAGGCTGTTCAAAGTCGGTAGTAATATTGGCAATTTAAGCCAAATCTGGACCAAAATTTGCCCATTAATTCCTGATGTGAGAAGTGCAAGTAGTCTAGTATGTGGGAAGTTTAAAGAAGAGGAGAGGATTGCTCCAATTGGGCCATTAAAGAATTCAACTAGTAAGCTATTTAAGGTTGGTTTTATTTATTTATTTATTTATTTTTTGCTAAATAATAAAAATATATTCCTATCCCAAACCATCCTTAATGTTAATAAATAGGCATCTTTGAATTTTCATTTGCTCAAATTCCAATTTCCTGAAAATAGAGATAAGTTATCGAATTTAAAAATAAGAATTGAACTGGGTTTGTTAGATTTTCGAATGAACTCAAACATGTCTATCATTTAGTGATTCACGAATGAATTTAATTAATTTAATTATTGGAAGCAGTAATGAGTTTATCAAGTTGAGTATTCTTATCCGTGCTTAACTTGGTCAATTGAGAAATTTAAATTTAAATAATTTATTTTATCAAACAAATTTTCATTTAACCCATTTTAACTTTGATTATTTAATTAATTAGTTGGTTGTGTTGTAGTTCATGGGCTTGCAGGCTTCTTTCAGGCAAAAAAAAAAAACAACTTTCAAATACCACAAAATCACGAGTCTGGGTTCTTTCACTTGGGAGATGTGCAAAGGATCCAGATCATAACACATCACCCAAATACCAAAAAAAATTCAAGTAGAGGATTCTCATTCCAAAATAATAGGCCTGAGCGAGAAGTTGTAAAGCGTAATTCTAATCTTGGGCCTAACCCTCGGCCCAAGGGTTCAAATGTCAAATACGCCAGGTTAAGGAAGGTATTAAATTATTAATCACCATATGTAAATGGGTGGGGCTATTTACAGCCTACCTTTTACTAAAAGCAGCCCATTTTCTAAATACAATCCACCCATTTGTATTTTTACTAAAGGCAGCACAATAAAATTTTAATTAAATATACCCATTTTACCCTTTACTAAATACAACCCATTACATAATAGAAATACTATAAGCAACCCATATTACTCTCAACACCATATTACTCCAACACCAAACCTAAAACATATTACCCCCAATACTTTTGTCTTAGGGTTGTTTATATATTATTGGTAAATATTATATTTGGATTAAACATGCTTCAAAATATGAAAAGTAGCACTTTATAACCATTATGGTGTGATGGTGTTACGAAAAAAAACTCATATTTCGATCAAAAAATAGAAAAAAAAAAACTGTATTCGTGTTCGCATTCGGCCTAGTAAGGCCGAATGTGAAGCTTTAGTATTCGGTAGGCCAACACCGAATGTGATACTTTAGTATTCGGTAAGCCAACATCGAATATAAAACTTTAATATTCGATAATTACATATTCTGCATTAGCTTACCGAATAAATATTAAAGCTTCATATTCGGTGTTGGCTTACCGAATACTAAATCATCACATTCGGTGTTGGCTTACCGAATACTAAAGCTTAATGTTCGGCCTTACCAGGCCGAATGCGAACACGAACACATTTTTTTTTTTCTATTTTCCGATCGAAATATAGGTTTTTTTCGTAACACCATCACACCACAATGGTTATAGAGTGTTACTTTTCATGTTTTGAAGCATGTTTAATTCAAATATAATGTTTATCAATAATATACCAAAAAACCTAAATTGAAAGCTTTTGGGTAATATGTTTTAGTTGGGGGTATTGGGAGCTGAGGTTTTTTTTTTGCGTTTGTCGCTGTGGTTGCCGCAGTGTTTTGTTGTCATGGTTGCGGTGGTAGCGTTTGATGGCGGTGGAAGAAGAAGAACATGAAGAAGAAGAAGAATATGTTGTTTTGAATAGCTTGGTGATTAAGAGTATTGAGAGTAATGAGTTGTATTTAGACTTGGGCCATTTATGGAATATTAAAATTTTTATTTTGTATAGTAATGGGTTGCCTAAATATTAGTGGGCTGTAGTTAGAAAAGAGTAAAATAGACCCAATAAAAATTTTAAATGGATTGCCTTTAGTAAAATGGTGGGCTGTAAATAGCCCCACCCTATGTAAATACCTAAAATTTCTGACCATAGGATTATCATGGTCCTTCGTCTATCTGATTATTTGGAGGGCAAGGGTTCCAATGTGGCACGAAAGCCTGCGTGTATTTCCAATATCTATACCCATCGTTGATTCAAATTATAAAAAGAGAATGGCCTCACTATCCCAACGGTCGAATTTTGGGACTTTTGTCGAAACGCGATCGAACAAGAAGAGAGAGAGACAGAGATGAGGAAAAGAAAGGGGCGAACAGAAATCTCAGAAACCCTAATTGGGCAGGAAGATGGAGGAGATGAAATCAGTGAGAAAGAAGTAAAAGGGTTCTTCGCCTGCTATATACTGACCTCCCTCAGTCCCAGGCACAAAGGCCACACTTACATCGGGTTCGCTCCTCCTTTTTCCTCATCTAACACGTCCTTCTTTATATATGTATGTCTATTTTCTTTCCGTCATGCTCTGTTTGGTTACTGAGAAAACATGCGAAAATTAGAAGAAAACTTGGAATGTTATGACAGGTTTTCCAAGTTTTCTTTTCATAATTTTTCTTGGCAATCAAAAACAGGATAAGGGTTTCTTTCACTTGAGATTGTAGGGTTTGATTCACCCAAAAAAGAAAAAGAAAAAGAAAAATTCTTACTTTGTAGTTTATCAGATCTCTTCTGGTTTTTGTTTGTCCAAACGTGAACGTTTGAAATATTAAGTTACGTTTTTTATGATTGATGAAACGTTGCTGACCCAACAATTTCAAGAGATTTAACTGTCATTTTTTGTGTAGGATTAAGTTTATAGTGAGCTGAAGGCCTGAAGCCACTGGGGCCCAGTTGGTGAGGGTTTATGGAGAAAAGGTTTAGGACTAAGTAAGGTCTAGGAGTGGCATCCCTTCAATGTAACTGAAAAAAAATGTTTATATTCAGCTGTTAGGATTTAGACCATCTCCAATCATAAACTCAAACTCAAACTTAAATTGAGTCAGAATTTGAGTAAAAAGCCCCTTTTAAATGAGAGCTCTCCAATCACTAACTCAAATTTTTACTCAAACTCAAATGTGACTCTGCCAAACACAGCCTAGTAGGCTACACCCTGCACAAAAGCACGAAAGACCTAGAATCGACAGGAACGCAGATCTGCAGAGAGGGAGGGAGAGAGAGAGAGAGAGGAGTCTGCTCAACGGCTCTTTCTGCAGGCCGGCAGCAAGCATGGTCGGCAGCAAGAACTGGTTCGCCGGGAAGGAGAGAGAGGGAGAGAGGGGGCTTCAGTTCGTCGGAAAGCAGGTTCGCCGGGAAGCCGGGACGATGAAGATGGCAGGGAAGAAGGCAGACGGCAGGGAAGAACTATTTCCAACGGTCATATTTCTTTGACTCAAATTTTTGAGTTAGAACTCAGTTTGAGTTTAAGTTTGAGTAAAACTCAAATTGAGTTTGAGTTTGAGTCAGGGTTGGAGAGGGTTTTTTGGCTATTTTTACTCAAATTTGAATTTGAGTTTGAGTTTGAGTCAGGATTGGAGATGCTCGATCATCTGATTGATGAATTGCTCTCTTTTTATAACTTTAAATCATTTGAAGAATGATTTTCTTTTTGATGGTTAAATTAAATATAAGCATATTTTTCAGATTGAGATTATGAGATACCATCTATAATTTCAGAGTTTTCTATTCACCTTCCTTTATGGGTAGGCACAATGGCACATGCAATAATTAGCTACACAGAGCTTCCAGGGTCACTTTTTGTGAAATGGCAGGGTAATGTGCTGTACGAACTTCTATAAGCATATGAGATACCAATAGGTTTTATTGATTGTACTTGTTATGTATTGTTGATGATGAAATCAGCCCAGATTTTGGATTTTTGGACTAATGAAAGATATCGGTTTGGGCAATTGTAGATTTACAGTCAATCCACGCCGTCGAATTAGGCAGCATAATGGTGAAATAAGGTCTGGTGCTTGGAGGACGAAGAATAAGCGCCCCTGGGAAATGGTATTATGTATATATGGTTTCCCAACAAATGTATCTGCTCTCCAGGTAAGATATGTCTTAGCCATTTAAGTTTTCCTTTTTTTTTTCCTTGAAACTTCCATTTTATTCTCTTGGAGTAATTTCCCCCACTAGCTCAAGCAGTTTATTATCCAAGTAAACAGTCAATCTTTGGTTTCTCTTGTTTGAATATCTTGTGAGTGCCATTTTTTGGATTGTCCTGAACTGGAGAAACATTCTTTTGAAGTCACTTTGTTTGGTTTTCCAGCATCATCCACAATATTTTTTCACCTATTCATGGTTCCTGCATCTTGCGAGTGCCATGTCCTGAACTGGAAATATTCTTTTGAAGTCACTTTGTTTGGTTTTCCTTCATCATCCACAATAGATTTTCACCTATTGTCTTTAAATTAATTCAAAAATTGTTTCCTGCATCCCCTGCAATAGAACAGCTTTTCACTAATCTATAGACCGTGGCAATATAGTGATTGCATCCGGAACTTTAAGCAGTTATAGTTATAGGTGTGGAGTTTTTCTTCAAGAAGGTTTAATGATTGAAGTCATTAAGTCATGTTTATATATTGAGCATGACCTGTTCAAGAGGTGCCAGTTTGTTCAATTAGATTGAAACTTAAATTGGTGAGGAATCCAATTGCATGCCCCACCTTTAATGCTGATCATCACAATTCTGCAGTCCATTTCAAATATGACTCTTGCTCCATGATCTGGAACTGACATATCTAGTGTTCAATTTGATTGAAACCTGCAGTTTGAATGGGCCTGGCAGCACCCAAAAGAATCACTGGCCGTGAGAAAGGCAGCAGCAAGTTTAAAATCCCTTTCTGGCCTTGCCAATAAGATTAAACTGGTCTACACCATGCTCACCCTCCCGGCCTGGCAGAGGTATGATATATCATTTCTTACATAAAATATGAATACAAGAGATTTTCAATCCAATACTTAATGATTTTTCTGTGTTTATGATTAGCTTGGACCTTACGGTAAACTTTTTCTCGACAAAGTACACAAAGCATTCTGCTGGTTGCCCGAGTTTGCCAGAGCAGATGAAGGTCCAAGTTTGTCCCATGGAGGAACTTCCCTGCTATATGGAAGGTGATAATTGTTTATATGAAAACGAAGATGACAGGGACAATGAAGAAGAATGTGATGAAGCTTTTAGCACCGATAGTTCTATGAAGGAAGGATTAACAGATGATCAGAATAGCATTGAAATGCCAACTCGAGCACAATTTGGATGGGTTGAAGAAAATGATGACACGCGACAGTCAAGGGATTCACCCACACCAAAAGATCTTAGACAGCCATGTTCTCTCAGTAATTCCCCGGTGAGAACATTAAATTCGCTTGCCAAATTTCTTAATACAAAAGGAGGAACTGTCGAAGATAGGGATACGTTTGGATTGATTGAAGATGATGGTGGTGTTGAATTGTGTCGGCTAACCAGGAAACAATTGCCTGCCATAGTAGCCGAAGATAAAGATCAACCACCAATGGGTCAGCTAACTAGGAAACAATTGCCATTGCCAGCCATAGTAGCTGAAGATAAAGACCAACCACCAATTAGTCTTACTGTTTCTAAGGAAGTTGAGGTTATCGACGTGCTGACCCCATCACCTGACTGCAGAATTAGTTCATGCAGAAAGAAGAGAAGAAGAGCTGCTAAGGTTCGTTCCGAGATTATCGACTTAACCAAGTCACCGCTTTTTGTCCAATTATAAAATGTTGGACAATGTAAGCTACAAAAGAACGAGGAATAAATGAAAATTTCTGGTACTACTAGAATAATAAGCATTGGTTCTGCATTGTAATCTTGAAACAATTATTGTTAATGTAAATTACTAAATTAGCACCTCATATCTTGTAATCCTCATCAATTGAATGATGGGTTTCTGTTCTACATTAGTTTGGGAATTACTTATAATCCAAGATGGTATCACATAATTGGTGCATTTGTATTGATCTTTTTTTAAGACTACTTGCATCTGATATTGCTTGAAGATTTATACATTTGACTCCCCCCTACTCCAAAAAAAAAAAGGACCTTTTACTAAAAAAATTTAAATTTTGCACTAGGTGGGTTGGAAATGCAATATTGGACCGTGCAGCTGTGGTAGGCTGAAATTTTTAGGCCCAATAAAATTTAGTGCCAGGCTTGGGCAGTTGGATTTTTGGCCCAACTCAGCCCAGCTAGGTCCTAGGAATCAAGTCTGGATTATTGATATCTGCAAGAGGTGCTTTTAATCTTTCTCATAATAGAGGATTTTGTTTTTTGTTGGAGAGAATAAAAATGGTGGAAAATGTAGATTTAAGTCTAATATCTCGTTCCAAGTATGTTTTGCTGTGATGCATTTAGTGGCTTAGCAATTTGTACTTGAGCCATGAATTAGGATTTAACCATCCTAATACTAGATTAGAGGAGGAAAGAGTTTGTTAGATTATAATAATACCAAAAACTGTATCAAAGCAACAAGTGATGTATCCAGTAATCTCTAATGTACAAAACTTTATGGGGATTCAAATATTCTCCATCTACACCTATTTCTCACTTCTCAAAACAGCAACTTTTTTTTTTTTTTTTTTTTTTCCGTTACAATGGACGGAAATTGAATCCCTCATCTAGCCTAATCCTATCCTATTCCTCTCCAATTCCTCACCTTTTGGGCTAGCCCCAATGGCTTAAAACAGCAACTTTCATTGAATCTGAACTAGCAAAAAGGGAAAATGGTCAATCAAAAACAAACAAACAAAAAATCGTTGAATCGTAAAGCAGGGTAGACATTTGGAGGCACTATTAGCCTCATAACATGAGGGCCCTCACTATCAATCACATGATAATGTAACTACTGTCTTGCTTTAGTCTAGACAACAAGAATCAATGAGGGTCCTGGCCTGGTAATCAAATTTCGTCCATTTCACTGATTAAAAAGCTTGGTAGGTGTACCTATGTAGCCCTTGGCAATTTATTAATAAATGATTCTAACCATCAAGTAAAAAGTGAAGCCAGACTGGATAAGAAAGACGAGTTTGATAACGAAAACAAGAGAACTAAAACTATGATATGTGGACACGTGGACAGGTAGACACAAGGGTCGCAACACACTGCGGACACGGACACGGACACGGGTGTTTGTCACAGGCAACTCCTCAAGATCTGGACACGAACATGAATAGACGTGTGCATTCAGGTAGTTTCAGGTAGTTCGTATGCAATAAATGACACTATGTTTTCTGTTTAAAAAAGAAAAGAAAGAGCACATTTCAGGTTTTCTTTTATAGAGATACTTTCATAAGTGCCAAATGACTCAAACTCACAACTAGAGCATAAGACATTGGTGGTAGGGATGGCAATTTTCTTCATCCCTGCGGGGACCCGTCCCGCTCCTATAGGAACGGATTTTTTTTGAAGTTTGTGGGGTACGGGACGGGGATGGGGCAATAGAATTTTGCCCCGCCGGGGTACGGGGCGGGGACGGGTTTACCATGCCCCACCCCGTTGCCCCGTTCTGCTCATTTTCCCCGCCCCACGGGGATTCCCCGTTCCTCGCCCCGTGGGGATTCCCAATCCCCGATTCATTTTCATCAAAATAATTAATACAAATATGTAGAGAGGTTCGAACCTACAACCTCATGCTTTTTATTAAAAGGCCTTACCACTAAGCTATATATAACCTTATGATTCTAAGTTGTGATATATAATATTTAACTTTATTTCATATATCTTTATAAATCTATATCTATACTACTTATAAAAGACCCAATTTTGAAAAAACTTTTGATCAACTAAAATGTCATCGCATTAAATGTTAATGACCCTTTTACCCTCTTGCAATATTAATTACATAAAGTTTATATTTAATTCATTTTTTAAGAGTCATATTTTCAATTAATTTCCTAATTCAACAAAGTTTGTTATTTTTTTAGTGTTTTGAATATTAAAAAAAAATAACAAAAAAATTTATCGAATAAAGAGAGAACTAACAATAAATTTTTTGCCATACTCGCAAAAAATCATAGCGATCAAACGGTCAGTTGACCTTATCCATTATAACAAAAATTACTTATGTTGGTCATCTAAGCTGTGTATCATATGGTTCTTATTCATATTGTACAAATGTTAACATAGGAGTGCTATTTTGTAAAACCGACCGTTAGATAAGATGTTTCATATATGCACATTGTGCATAAAAAAAATCACATAGATCCAACGATTGGTTTTTGAGAAAACATTTAAATTGTTTAAACTTGTGTATCATATGATTCTTATTCATATTGTACAAATGTTAACATGGGGTTACTATTTTGTGAAACGAACCGTTGGATAAGATGTTCCATATAAACACATTATGCATGCAAAAAATCACATAGATCTGACGGTTGCTTTTTGAGAAAAACATTTAAATTGTTTAAACTATGCAAATTTAATATCATAGTTTTTTCAAGAAATATGGCATTTAGAAAAAAATGACCATTGGATCAACATGATTTTTTTCATGCATGTCTTACATAAGCGGAACATCTCATCCAACAGTCGTTTTTTAAAATGTCACAGGGAGAAACTGAACAACTACATATTGTATCATGTAATGCAAGATATTAATGCTTAAATGCATGTAAATTTATATGTACTATGTGTCCGTGTGTATATAGGCTTTGTGTGTGTGCGCGCGCGCGCGCGCACGCTTAGCACTTTGTTGACTTAGGAAATTAATTGAAAATAAGACTCTTCAAGAGGGAATTAAAGATTAACTTCATGTAATTTATTGTTAGTTCTCTCTTTATTTGATAAAACTTATTGTTATTTTTTTTTAATATTCAAAACACTAAAAAAATAACAAACTTCGTTGATAGCTTGTTGAATTAGGAAATTAATTGAAAATATGACTCTTAAAAAATGAATTAAAGATAAACATCATGTAATTAATATTGCAATAGAGTAAAATGGTCATTAACATTTAATGCGAGAGCATTTTAATCGATCAAAAGTTTTTTCAAAATTGGGCTAAGCAGTATAGATTTATAAAAGAATATGAAATAAGGTTAAATATTATATATCACAGCTTAGAAACATAAGATTATACATAGCTTAGTGGTAAGGCCTTTTCATAAAAGGCATGAAGTTCTGGGTTCAAACCTCATTACACACTTGTATTAATTATTTTGATGAAAAACGGGGCGGGGATGGGGCTACCATTCTATACCTCAGCGGGGCACGGATGGGGAGTGTTTTTCTTATCGGGGACGGGGACGGGGTAGCACAAAACCCGCCCCGCCCCGCCCCATTGCCATTCCTAATGGGTGGACAGATTTATATTGACAAACATCTAACACACTAAGTTACCGTTTAGTTGCATGTAATATGTAATGTAATGTGTAATCACATTATATTACATTGCATTATCCCGTTTGGTCATTGCAAAAGTCCCGTAATGTGGAATACCAAGTGTAATCAGATTCCCTCAAAGGTTGTAATCTCATTCCATTTTTAAACGTGGTAATCCAACTTGATTGTAGGTAAAAGCATTAATGAAATTTAAATATGACCAGCGTGCCCCTCTTTCATTCCCTTGTAAAAATGATAATTACTATCATATCCTAACTCCAAACCTCAGCCCACAGGAGGAGGAGGAGGGCAGCGACGGTGAGAGAAGAAGAAGAAGAAAAAATAAAGAAGAAGATCAAAGAAGAAGGAGGCAGCGACGGCCGGCGGTGAGAAGAAGAAGAAAAGATGTGTGGTGGTGTGATCATCTCCGATTTCATTCCTCCAAGTCGTATTTGCCGGCCCAGAGACGATGATCTCTGGCCAAATCATAAGAAATCCATCGCATCCTCTAGAAACAGTCGTTATTCCAAGCCCTTGGGATTGGATATCATCGACGTCGACAATGATGACGACTTAGAGGCCGATTTTCAGGGTTTCAAGGACGACTCCGATGATGAGGAAGCGGACATCAAGCCCTTCGCCTTCAACGCTGCTAAACCTCGTTCCTTTCAGGGTAATCCTTTCTGATCGTATTTCATTTCTTTCCAAATATATATAGTTTAGCTGTTTGGTTTTGCTAATCATAAGAAATCCACCAGTAGTCTGCAACGCTACTCTTAGCTCTTTGTTTTGTGAATTTTTTTTCCCTTTATATTTCAATTTTGATATATTTTCTCCGTAAGTCAGATCTGAAACAGAGGTTTTTTATCTGTTCCTAAGTTTTCCCTGTAAATCCAACAATGGTCCTTCCATTTTAATGCAATTCTTCATCATTCTTTGCTGAATTGATCATTAATTTCCTTCATTTGGTATCAGAGCACATGCTCCGATCCTCTTTCTTCCACTATTTGATCTGCTTTCTCTCATTCTTTTCTATTCTCGAAACCCATAAACTGCTCAATGGAGCCGACAGTTGAGATTGAATTAATTTGATCAATTGACTTGGATCGAACCACAAATTTAAGTTCACAAAATTGACCGTTGGATTAGATGTTCATCCTCTCTATGTCATGCCTGTAAAAAATCACAATGATCCGATGGTTGATTTTTGAAAAAATTATCGTTAAATAAATGGTGATATTTTGAAAAACAAATCCATGATGAGGGTATTATGGTCAAATGTTAAGAATTGAGAATTACACTACATATCTATCCAAACACTAGCCCTGTAATTGTGTGGGTATATGATTCCATATTCCCAATATGTCCAAACATGTGGAGGGTAATCACATTACACATTCCCATTCCCAAGTAATGTGATTCACCCGTAATCACATTACATTACATTCCATCACGGGCAAATTGCAGATATGAGAAAGCATCCTACATATCAATGGTATTAGCAGCCCTGATATCAATAATATTTCCAGCTCTCATTATGTGTGTTAGTGTGTATTCCTGAATTTGAGGGTTAAGATATACGTAGAGGTATTTCACAGGTGGAAAAAAGACGTACTAATGGGTATGAAAAATAATAATAAGCTTCCTCTATGATTTATAATTTCACCTTCATGCCCTTACTTGGGTGTTTGCCCAAGTGAGGGCATTTTGGCACCTTTAAAAGGTTGCACAATCACCAGGACACCTGTTTTCTTTGCCTAAATTACCAAAAGGCCTCGAGCAAAGACATAATCTAATACAAGTAACATTATGTTGCCCTTATCTAGATCAGAGTGAGGCCAACAATGCTTTCAAGGTATGCAATAGATACCAAGTTTTCAAGGCATACAATTAGTATTACGCCTACTCTGAAAGTAGAACAGATTCTGTGACATAAAAAAAGGCAATTTCTTGTGTGGTTTCTAAAATGATTCAACATAACATACAGAAAAAGAAAAGGAAATCGTTTGTACATCAGTACAAGCAGAAACTGGCACAAATGGGTAAGATACAGTTGCAAAGAAAACAATCACAGGGGGACATGACATTAGAAATTCTGGAAATGACATAATAAGTGTTACAAAGTCATTCATCAAGCAAAAATCACCAAAAACAGAAAATCTATTTGGATAAATACCATACCAACAAGGACAAACAGAATGTTTGAAGAACGGGTAGATTATTGAAATTTAGTAATTTACAAACATAGAATACCATGAGAAGGAACTGGCAATGTGAGAATATTCAAGAAGATTGCTGCTGCTGCTGCTGTTGCTGTGGTTGCTGCTGCACCTGTTGTTGTTCCTCACCTTGCCAGGCCCAAACAATATCTTGGAGAGCAGGCCTTAAATCCTCCTTCAAAATCTTCTGATATTCCAATGTATCTCCACTAGATTTCTTCACCTCCACCAAATGAAAAGAAGGAGTGACCTCAAAGATCTCTGCATCGATGGACAAGATCCCCTTTCTACCTTCCTTCAGTCCCTCCAATTTCAACAAACCTTCTGCTTTCTTTTTCACTTTCAGCCTAAGACGCTTGGCAATTTCTTCAAGCTTAGAGATGATGACTGAGCCAGATTGTCTGGAAATAAATCTTGCTTCTTTTGGTCGAGGATCTTCTTCAAACAAGCCTGACAAGTCAAACCCAGCAGAAAGGGATATAATATCGAAAGCATTCAAGCTTGGAGGTTTGGCTGGCTCTTGCTTTGCATCACTAGCCGTACTGCTATTCGCACAGGAACCAGAAGCTGCATTTGGATCCGGAAGAGCCACATTCTTGTTTTTTGTTTCAGCCTTCATCTGTTTGGGGTTCAAACCCTTTCTGAACCAAGAATTTTCCTTTATTTTGGCAATGGAAATTCTAGTATTGGGGTTTGGATCCAACATCTTGCTCAGTAGCCTTCGCACCTCATGTGGGAACCAATTAGGACATTTAAACTCTGCTTTGCCAATTTTCCTATACAACTCTATCAAATTTGAATCATGAAATGGGAGATAACCAGCCACTAGGACATATAATACCACCCCACAAGACCAAATATCAGCTTTGGCCCCATCATAACCTTTCCTGTTAATCACTTCAGGCGCAACATAAGCAGGGGTCCCACAAGTGGTGTGGAGTAGCCCATCTTGGCGCTTGGATTCTGCAAGGGCACTTAATCCGAAGTCTGAGACTTTTAGATTCTCATTCTCATCCAGCAATAAGTTTTCTGGTTTCAAATCCCTATGATAAACACCCCTACTGTGGCAGAAATCAACTGCATTAATAAGCTGTTGAAAATATTTTCGTGCAACATCCTCCTTAAGTTTTCCTTTAGCAATCTTGTTAAAGAGCTCACCACCTTTAGCATATTCCATGACAAAGTAAATCTTACTTTTGGTGGCCATGACCTCATAAAACTGCACAATATTAGGGTGTCTAACCAGTCTCATAACAGATATTTCACGCTTGATTTGTTCAATGAGCCCAACCTTCAAAACCTTCTCTTTGTCTATTACTTTAATGGCCACACTGTGGTTAGTTTGAAGACTTCTTGCATAGTAAACTTTCGCAAAGGTCCCTTGGCCAAGTAATCTCCCTAATTCATATCTTCCCATCAGCGTACTCCCTTTATTTTCCATTCCAAGCTACAGAATCTAATACACTACTCTCTCCTGCTAGTACAATATAACTGTCTAAAGTGCCGGTGCTATTAATAGTAGAAGTAGCTCAACCGTCTTCGCATAGGTCATGTCTCAACATGGCAGGCATTCTATAATTTGTAATCTCATTGTGCTTTTGGGCACAAACAGCGAATGAGTTGTGACCTCTATGTCCAATCTCATCAAGGATGAAGAAGGGCAGGTCTCGTAAAGTCACAACCTCGTTAATTTGAGAGAACGCACTCCAAACGCTCAGGCACATCTTTCAGCATTCCCTAGCTTTATCATCCAAAGATTAACTAGATAATGTACAAAGAATTGTAGAAGAGTAACTGTAGGACCTTCAGACTTCAGCAGAGTAGTTGAAGTAATTTTATATTAACCTGAACACAAAAGGAGGCGGGACTTAGAGTTCCAACGAAGGAACAAAAACCAAAGCAAATGAAAATAATTAACATTGACAAGATAAGCCCAGGAAATAAATGGTGGCTTCCAATTTATATTAACAATCTGAAAGTATCTGCAACTATGAACAGATTAAGTTTTATAATTTTTTGTTTTAAATTGCAAATTCAAGGAAGAAGAATAAAATTCTTGTTTCTCATGATTATTTCTTATAATCAAAATGAATAACATGTTGTGATTCTCCATGAGAAGTGATCTACATCATAAAAAAATATGAAAGTTTTTTACCACATATTTAAATGAAAAAAAATGGAATATGAAGAAGAGTATCTCCTACCGACTCAAAAGAGCATACAAGGGAGGGCAACTACAAGAAAAAACCCAGTGGTCGACTTCTGTAAATCTTTCTTGCATATTAAAATATATATAGCAGGAGAAAAAATCGCTGTGTCATTGACTTAGCCTCCATTTGGATCTATGAAAGAATAAAGGAAAGAAAAATAAAAAGCTTAATGATGCTTAAAAAGGGAATCCATTTGTAAGCAATTTTCGGTATTTTCCTTTCTTTTCCCTCTTGCTTTTCCAAGATCCAAACAAAGCTCTAAAATAAGAAAAACAGCAACAATTCGAGAAGTTCCTCATAGCTACCCACGAGAAAAATAGACAAAATGGAAGGAGAAAGTGTTAGCTTCAAATATTCTTCTGAGGGTTCTTTTCAAATATTAGATCGTATCCAAATTTATTATTGCAACAATAATATATGTTCTTAAGAGTAAGATGTATAACTGAAGATTATCAAATCTTGTAAGATCATCGTTCAAAAAATTATATTTAAAAGAGAATAATAAGAGAAATTCACAGATCAAGGTTGCAAATAAGCCCTTCTTAATTTTTTTTTTTTTCAATTATTGGCATAATAAAAGGGCAAAACAAGGCAGAAAGTATAAATTTGAATTGCAGAAGTGAAATGATCAGATATAAAATATTTGTATTATAAAAGGGTAATTGATCATCATTACACAAATAAACCTAACGAATACCTTCAACATAAACTCCAGAAAAATACATACAAAACAGAATATCAACCAGATCAAGAAACACTCTCTCCTCAACCAGACATATATATATATAATTAAAGTTCGAAACACCACTTGTTCCTCTCTCTCTCTCTCTCTCTATATATATATATA
>JAESVK010000152.1:556121-588080 GCA_017140935.1 Hamamelis virginiana | reverse complement strand
ACCATTCACATTTATCCACCATTCATATTTACCCACCATTCACATTTTAGATGTCACCCAAGGGTGTACATAAATTCTCATGCACCCTTCTTAATTGATGACCACATGGCACATTTCATTGCCCAATGGCAAAATGCCAAGTGTGCAATAAATAAAATAAAATAATAATAATTAAGAAAATTTACTATTGAAAATTTACCATTAGAAAATTTTACTATTCAAAATTTTGGGGTCTCACATGATGAAAGCTCCAAATTAAGGAGAGTCTCAGTTGGTAAGTGCAAGAAGATTAATTAGGGTCTTTGAAAGGCAATGGGTCATAGATTTTTCAGAGAATCTGGGTGATTGTGATAATGATCGTACTGAACTTTGGGGTGTTATTTTATGGATTATACATGGCCTGGGATAGGGGTTCAGTGGCAATGGTACGTGCTTAATGAAGTCCATGATAATCATCCCAATTAAAGTATGATCATTGTTTAACAAAAGTATGATCGATCATTGGCAATTTTCATTGTTTCTTGAAAATGCTCATGGTTCCTTTTACCATCTTTATATTACTATTTTTATTATGTGACATGACATTAATTAGTAGGTATCACATCAATTTGCTATTATACTAAAAGTAAATTATATATATATATATATATATATATATATATATATATATAATGATGAATATTAGTTTTGGTTAAGTGGTTCATGTCTCTCTCATTATGGAATGAGGTTCTCGGTTCAATTTCTCATGAATGAATGGGAATTGACTCATTTGTTACTTTCCTCCCACTGATAACTAATCACTAACTCTACAAGTATATCGATTGGCCAAAAAAAAATAAAAAATCCCTAATCAGATTTCAACTATTTTCTTGTATTCTAGAATGGTTCAAAATAGTTTCTAAACTATTAGTGTGTTATATTTTTAATCCCTCTTCCATCAGCAAAAAAATTTAATTTTTTTTTTCAACTTTATAGTTTTATAACTTCTTCACTTTAAAGCCAACTCGAGTGATTCAAATTGTTGTAAAAAACTTGTACATTTTATTTTTGCACCAATAGAGTGTTTGTACAATACCTCCTAAAAAAACTCAGGCAAAAAGAGAGTCCAAAGTGGACTAATTGTTATGTTTGTCAAACATTTGCCGTTGGCATGTTACACTTTCAACTTCTCTCTTCTACATGGCAAAAATGTAATTTTCTTTTTCAAACCTATGGCTTTAAAGTCAAATCGAGTTATTCAAATTTTTGTGGAAAAGCCACGCATCTTACTTTTGCACCAATAAAAGGGTGCCATACCTCCCTAAAACACTCAAAGAAAAACAAGTCTAAAATGGACTAATCACTAATCACTAATCACTAATCACTATGTTCATCAAATTTTTACAACTATTTTAGTTTAGGGACTTCTTTGTAACATTTTAAAGTAAATGATACTCAAGTGAAATCTGACTTGAACTTTAGGACATTTACTATAATTTACCTTCATACAGGGGCGGATTTAGGGTGGGGACAGTGGGGGCACCTGCCCCCATCCAAAATTTAAAATATTTTTAGATTACTTTAAAAAATTTAGAAATTTCAAATATTTTTAAAATTGCCCCCACTATGTTATTCGTGAAAAACCATTAAAACTTTAGTTTTAGTTTTAAAGTTTTAATATTCTTTTAAAAAGTAGAGAAATTTAAATTTAATAAATGTTTAGGTCACACGTGATGGGGACTTTGAGTCTCTCTCCTCTAACTATCTCTTTTAGGGTAAATATATGGTTAGACACTTGTAATTATAGATTTTATAACATTAAGTTTGATATTATTAATGAGTTTTTAAGTGCCCCTACACAACAAATGACATGTTGGTCTAAGACCATCTTTAATGGTATACCATTTGAGCTACCATTGTTAAAATTTGGCATTGACACTCAAATAAATTGCTCTAAAGGTGTATCATTTAAGATACCAAATTTTGCCAATAGCCAATAAGCATATAGGGTTGCCAAATTTAGTACCTCAAATGACAATTATCATTTGTACCATATCATATTAACCCTTCAAAAAATGTAAAATACCAAAATATATAATTATTAATGCGTTATTACATATATGTGATAAAATTTGGCATTGATCCATTTGGTACCATTTAAGGTGCTAAATTTTTGCATTGGCATATCAAATGATATGAATGTATTGGAAATACTCTAATGGCATGTATTTTCCCTTTTAGGGAGAGATACTTCATATTTTAACATATGAAAAATGTATCAATATTCATTTGCTAAGGTAGGGATAGGTTGTTATCGTTTGGCAAAAAAAAAAAAAAAAAAAATTGCCCCCATATTGATAAAATCCTAGCTCTGCCCCTGCCTTCATACTAATATAATAATTATTGTGATGTATTATATAGAGCAGTTCAGGCATGCATCATTGGGACTGTGTGGCACAAATTACAGCCGTTCGTGATTGACATATGATGGCACATACATGTTTCAGAAGACTGTAATTCATGACACACAGGCATTACGTCGTACACGTCTAAACCAAACAAATGTATTAAAATGAAATTGTGATGATGAGATACCACTTTGGAGATAGGAAAAAAACTATGTTTATTTTTTTATCCAAAACAATAAAATCTACTAATGAAACTTTCTAATATTAACAAATTATTTGAATGTGCTTGAAGCCAAAAAAAAACTTTTATCTCCGAGAAGAGAGCATTTGCTGACTTTAGTTAAATCAGTAAACATTCAAAGGGATGTTCAGACACATGATATTCGTATAAGAGACGCAGGGTTGTCCAGTAACATCGGCGGGAACTTCAACCCCATGACACACACAGCAATAACCATAAGTAGCATACCAGATTGAGTTAAGAAAATTATGTTATATTGAAACTCGACCTTTTTGATGTATTCGATTCCAAAGAATCCATCATCTCTTGCTGATTATCTGACATTCACATTACACAACAATCTCTTAAACCTCAGACAATTACAACAAATCCACGCTCAAATCCTCACCAACGGTTATCTCCATTCAAATCCTCTCCTTACGAGCTTTCTCTCTTCATGTCTTCGTTCGCAAAAACCACGGTACGCGTTACTTCTCTTGCGAAATATACGAGACGCGAATCCATCTCTATGGAATTCAATGATTCCGGTCTCCTTGGAATCTGGTATGGGTCCAAATTTTCTGGGTTTTTACAATGGTATGATCTATAATAGAGTGGTTCCTTCTAAAACCACATACTCTTTGATCCTACGATCTTGTGCGTCTCTTTCTGCAACCCAGTTGGGTGAGAGTTTTCACTGCCAGATTTTGAAAATGGGTTTTGAATTTGACCTGATTTTGCAAACTGGGTTGCTTGATTTTTATGCTAAGGTTGGAAATTTGAAGTCCGCAAAGCGTGTGTTTGCGGAAATGCCTGAAAGGGATGTTGTCACGAATAATGCAATGATTTCGGCGTTGAGTAAGCATGGATATGTCGAGGATGCGCGGAATCTATTTGATAATATGACGGAGCGGAACTCAGCTTCTTGGAATTCAATGATGACTTGCTACTGCAAGTTGGGTGACATTGATTCTGCTCGTTTGATGTTTGATTGCAATCCGGTCAAAGATGTAGTATCGTGGAATGCAATGATTGATGGGTATTGTAAGTCTAACCAGCTAATGGCTGCTCAGGAGTTGTTTCTACGGATGGGGTCTGCTAAAAATGCTGTCTCCTGGAATACCATGATTTCGGGGTATGTTCAGTATGGGGAATTTGGAAGAGCAATTGCCATGCTTCAACAAATGCAAGCTGACAATGTGAAGCCAACTGAGGTAACCATGGTTAGCTTGTTATCTGCCTGTGCTCATCTAGGTGCTTTAGATATGGGTCAATGGATTCATGGTTACATTAGAAGGAAAAACTTCAAAGTTGATGTTGTTTTAGGTAATGCTCTTATAGACATGTACTGCAAGTGTGGGAGTATTGAAGCTGCAGTTGACGTCTTTCAAAGCCTTCCCATGAAGAACATTTTTTGTTGGAATTCTATCATTGTAGGGCTGGGAATGAACAGCTATGGTGAGGAAGCCATAGATGCTTTTATTATGATGGAGAAGGAGGGAATAAGACCTGATGGGGTCACATTTGTAGGGCTATTGAGCGGGTGTAGCCATTCTGGCTTGGTTTCTATTGGTAGAAAATATTTTTCTCAAATGCTTAGCATTTATGAGGTTGAACCTGGAATTGAACACTATGGCTGCATGGTTGATCTTCTGGGTCGAGCAGGGCTTCTTGAAGAGGCATTAGGACTTGTAAGGACCATGCCAATGACACCAAATTCAATGGTTTTGGGAAGCCTTCTTAGAGCATGTCAGATTCATAAGGATACCAAACTTAGTGAGCAAGTGACTCAGCTTCTGTTGGAGTTAGACCCATGTGATGGAGGAAATTATGTGTTCTTGTCTAATATATATGCATCGCTAAATCGCTGGGATGATGTGGATATATGCCGGAATTTAATGGTTGAGAAGGGGGTGCATAAAACACCTGGATGCAGTTCAATTGAGGTGGACAATATAGTACATGAATTTGTGGCAGGGGACACTACGCATCCTCAATTCCCACAAATTAATGCATTTTTAGATGAGATTGGAAAGGAACTACAAGGGCATGGGTATGAGGCAGATAGAGCTTCTGTGCTCCATGACATAGCAGATGAGGAGAAGGAGAGTGCAGTTAGATTCCATAGTGAGAGAATCGCTGTTGCTTTTGGACTTATGAGCACACCACCTGGAAAGACAATTCGAGTGGTGAAGAACCTCCGGACATGTTGTGATTGCCATTCTGCTATGAAGCTTATTTCAAAGGTATTCAAGAGAGAAATAACTGTGAGGGATAGAAAACGGTTTCACCATTTCAGGAATGGGTCTTGTTCTTGTAAGGACTACTGGTGACCAAGGATAGGTACCAATTTTTTTTTTTTTTTTTAACTATGTGAAACACCATTATTTACCAATATAATGCATACCACATATATATTTTAGCATGATCAGATATTGTTGCAATCTTTTATTGGTTTGCACTTTGCAGTGTTCAAATGGCTACTTGCAATGTTCTTCCTTTCTTGAGGCTTTGGAACCAATTTGTGTATTTCTCTATATTATGTGAGTGATTGAATGGAATTAAGAAGGTAAGCCATGAAGAGTAACTTCTGACCCATATAAATTTTCTCATCTCTCTCTTTTTAGCTCTAAATCTGAAGGTTAAGGTCCTCTGAAGTCTGTCCTGCTTCTGAATGGGTCATCCCATTGATCCTTGTGCATGTGCGCACCTGAGCATATAGGATGGAGTTTCTGTTGTCTTTGATAAGATTTGATTTGATTTGATTTTTTTTTTTTTTTTAATTTGTTATTCTGGTTTCTTTTCTTTCTTTTCATCTTCTCTATGAATTCTCAGTGTTTTCTAATAACTTGAGCATGTGTTATGAAAGATAATGTTGTACAAGATATATTTTACAACTATAATGTTTCTATTTATTTAATTTTTCCTTTTTTTTTTTAAGGCGCTATTTGTATTACCGTACAACAATAGAAGCTACTGAATAGATACATATATAATAATAAAAGTTCTTTATTATTAAAAAATCTTACAAACTAACATATGGTTTCACATTAAAAATTGAAAGCATATTTAACAAAAAAAGTGCATCTTCAAATTATCATAATAAATATCTCTAAAGAAATAAAAAATATTCAACTTGCAAGCACATCCAATTGAGGGAAAATATAAGGTAGTAATGAAATTTATTTTATATAAATATATTATTTATTTATGTATAATTAGATGGTAGGTGGGGTTGGATCTAAGACGGGTTATCACCTCTATACCGGCCAACCGAGCCAATCCATAAAAAATTCATCAAATCCACCCAACTCAATCCACCTAATTATTGTAATGGCAGGTTGTGGGTAGGGTCGGGTCCGGTCCGGTCTGACGGATTAAACGGATTTTTGAACACTCCTGCTGATTTGGTAAAACCGAGAGTATTGGTAAAACAGAGCTTTTGTTATTCTAATCATATATATTGGGTGAAACTCTGTTGATTGGTAAAACAGAGTATTGGCAAAACAGAGTTTTTGTTACTTTAATATCCGTTGATTCACTAAAAAAATTTAGGAGTTCGAACTACTGCAAGGTAGTTCGAATAACTATTTATGGTTAAGACCAAGTGATTGGGTTCGAATTGGCTCAATTAAGAGAACTTTTTAGAAGACATGTCAAGCGAATTAATTCTAACAATAATAAGCAAACAACAGTAGAAATTGAAACAGTAAACATGAAAGAAAAATAAATTTGAATTAAATTAAATAAATAAAATAGTCGTCGGTACGGCTCGAAATACTCTCAAGCCCTTTGAACAACTTAACTACAATTCTTGAAAGAATACTTCACCTCTAAATTAGATAATGAAAGGTAAAACAAACTTCAAGACAGCTCTACCCCGTTCCTTGTTCCGCAAAATAGCTTTTTGGTAGAAATAAATCAAAGGGATTCCTTCCTTCAAATTTCAAGATAGCTTTACTCGTTTTCTCAAACTTCAAAGTAGCCCTCTTGCAGGATAAAATTAGGAGGAAAAGGTTCCTCCAAATTTTAACACGGCTCTATCCACCAGCCTGCTGCTTTTAAGAACCTCAAACTTCCTCTCAACACCCCTTTGTCCACCTCGAAACAATCATCGGAACACCTTACTGCTGAGCCTAATTTGGCCAAGCAGTAATAGGGCTCTCAAACATCTTTCTACAGAAAAAAGAAGCTTTGAAGCTATTGTGTATGTTTGATATATCTTTTCATTTAATATGAACTTTTTATTTATAGACTTCATCTGTAATCTCCTTTTCGATTCCAAATTCCTTGTGTTCTTCTTTCCTTATCAGGTCTCTTCCTTTCATGATTTCACCAATCATGAAGGACTCTTCTTCGAACCCAACAATTCTTCCTCAAACAACAAGATTTTTATTCTAAGTGTCTTATTACACTTCGAACTCTTGTTCCTTCTTTTACTTTTCTTGACAGCTGATTATTCAAACATTTAATGTTTAATGTATATCTTTATATAAAATAAACATAAATTTTTATCCTTATGATTATCCTATACTCCAAATATTAATCCCTTTTATTTTTATCTCTTTTTTCCCGGGCCATGTATCCTTAACGGCTCTCTCTATTTATGAATTAAATTCATTATTTATTTTCTTCCATATTCTAACACGTGTCATCTATTTAGTGTGGCTGGTATTAAAATATGGATCAACACTATCATACTGGGTTTGCTGACTCTGTTCGTTATGCCTGTCCGCATATCTGAAAGAACCATCCATTAATACTCAATTAGATCCTTGGGCGTTGAAATTCCATATGATTAGGACCCAATAACTGTACCATGCTACTGTGATTATTTATACATTAAATTTATTCTAATTCAATTATAATACATTTATTAAAGGTTTGACCAAGTTTTAAAAAAAAAAAAAAAAAAAAAGAAGAAGAAGAAGAAGATGGTGGTGGTGGTGATGGTGATGATGACTGGTTAACTCAAAAAATTTAGGTTGTTTAAGCAGGTATCTATCGCCTTGCTTGGTCCTCTCTAGGCAACAAGTGAAATTAAACCAAAATATTCTATTAAGATTGAAAAATTAAGGTACAAAATACTGTACAATTAAAAATTTCCCTAAAGTCATCATGGCCAGAAAATGAATTGAAAAATGCAGATAGTCAGATGGGTCACGTGCGTCCTGGAACTGCACGTGCTCTGGCCTTCAATAAGGTTATTTATTTATTTTTCACAGAATTCATTTTCTCACTGACATGGCACATGCCAATAATGAAATAATACCATATTAATATTGGAAATGGCAGGTACTCTGTTTTTTCTTAATTATGATAGTAAAAATGTCACAGGGAACCAGCAAACCACATGCACAAATTTAAGGAAGTCCAATTAAATTAAACTTTGGTTTGATTCCATCTTAATGTCACATCCTAATGTCAAATGCCTACCATCAACTGACCAACTTGCTTAGTTGCATAGTTTATGATAGATTCGATCCAAAGGAAAAATGGTGTAGCGATTAGTTGGAAATTAAGTAATCCATGCAGTTCATTTGGCAAAAATTAGTGTGAAATCAACTAGGGGATTGTGATTTGACATTCAAATTCAACACCCCATGTTCATACTTTCCAGTTTTGATATATATATATAGGTAAAATTATGTAATACATGCAGTTCACTTGTTAGCTAAAATTAGTATCTATGCTTTAATTCACTAGGTTTTTCAAAAAAGTCACTGTGATTTTGACATTCACATTCAACATTTCCTTGTTCGTGCTATTGAGTTTTGGATTTATAGTGAAATTAAGTAATTCATGCAGTTTGTTTAGCTAAAATTAGTGTGAAGTTAAACTACTAGGCTTTTCAAAGGTGAAAGTGATTTGACAACATTTATATCCAATCGGTCCACGTTTATGCTTTCAAGTTTTGTTATGTGAAAGGAAAATGTTATTATCCCTTTTTTATTAAGGTGTGAGAAATTCATTCTTATCTTAAGTCTCCTGACTCCTAACACTAACAAGTGTATATTGACGCATTCACATGGGTTCGAATTTGAGACATTTTAAAAATATGTTACTAGATGAATTGGCCATCGCCGTTATGATGATCCCCTGAAAAATATTTTTTGGAATTAAGCATAATAGTTAGAGCTATAAGATAAATCAAACTGTTCAAACTTGACTTGAGATCGACTCAACAGAAAGCTCATTCAACCATGTTCGTAACATAAATGAATTAAGCACAATTTTTTTTATCTCATTAATTATATTTCTAAAGCTTGAATATAGTACAACTCGGAAAACAAAAATAGTACAACTTGACTCGATTAACTCATTAATATTTTAGATAGCCAACTAGATAAAAGATTTATTTATGGTCGTATGTGGGAACTATCCAAGCTCAAATTTTATTTCCAAATTCATTAATTTATAAAGTCAAATTCAAGCAACTTACTATTCCCCTTAATTCGATCCATTGTTTTATTATACTTCTAAATTCATTTTGTTACGGTCCAACTAATAACACAAAAATGCTAAGAGCAATACTATACATCCCTATACAATATCGGATCAATTTTAAAAAAAAAAGAAAAAGAAAAAAAGAAAAAAAAGGAAAATGCTGCGAAATCTTTACAAAGAAGGAAAGTGTGGAATTCAATAAATACTAAATAGTTTTGAAAATTGACAATAATTTCTTTATTTGCAGTGATTTCATAATCATACTCTGCAATGTATAGCATTTTAATCTAATAATATAAAAGGAAGCTAATAAAAAGTCATACCCACATGTTAATATATGTACCAACTGAAACCCTGCAAATGCTAGCTAGCCTGCCTTCACTCTCCATCTCCATCTTCAAAAAATGCATAGAAGCAGCGCAGATCTTCCCCAAAAATCACTACAAAGGGAAAAACAGGATGATAAGTTATTAGTTTGCATGGAAAAATCCAAGAAGTCTTCATCATCAGACAGCTACCATGGAGGAGCATCAATTGCAATCCCATTCATGTGGGAATCTCGACCAGGCACTCCTAAACATAAGTCCCATGAACCCTCTATACCTCCTCTCACTCCTCCTCCTTCCTATTATTCCAAAACCTTTAAAAAACCCAATAAAATTAATCACTCAAAACCTAAGCTTTTTCACTCTGTTTTCCCTAAAATGATCACTCTGAAGAAAACCCATCTCCCAAAATCACCGACTCCTCCTTCTCCGTCGTCCGCGAATTCAGTGCCATCTTCTCCGGTGAGTAGTACTCCTAATTTTCGTGGACGGGTCGGGCTATCGGGCTCGAGAACATCGTCTGATTCTTCAAGGATAGATGAGGAAGAGATTAATGAATATGGATCCCCTGTTTCTACTTTGTGCTTTAGTGCGGCTCCTGGATCAAATGCAAGGTTTAGAGGTTGTTATTCAACTTTGTTCAAGGTATTACTTGGAGATTCTACATAAAAAAAAAAAAATATTGTTGTTAATTATTTTCTTCAATCTTATTTAGAGACGTAACTCCTGGTTCTTAAAGATTTTGTTTGAACCTGAACATGGTAAGGATATAATTTATAAATTGTGGTCTGTTACGTAGCTGTTAATGTTAAAAGAAATTATTGCTTTGATGCTTGTATGAATGAGAACTATGATGTTATTTAGCCATCATTGTCTTTTCATCATCACCATCATCATCGTAGTCGTCATCTTCTTCTTCTTAATTATCTTCTTGTTTAATTATTATGAATTTTGGAAAGAAAAATATAGATGAACCAAATTTTTTAATTACGTCTGCAAACCATCATAAAATAATTTTTTGAGATCCGAGCAGTGGGTAGGTTAAAGCTGACAAACAGTTTTTGTGTAACATTCTAATGACGAGATCAAACTAACCAATAAAAGTATTTAAATATATGCATTTTTGTCTGTGAAATTTATTCGGTAATTGTATCTTATGTTAAACCGGAATCACATTTTAACATTTTTATTGGTTGGTCTAAATTAGTTAGACTATATCATCCATCAACTTACTACATTGAAGTTTTCATTTATTTTTTTCAAAACTCAGAAGGGTACAATATATTGGCTAGCCTCAATTGAATTGTTGGGCAGGGAAGAGCAAGATTGGAGTGCTGATCTTTCTCACAAAACTAATCATTGACAGATATAGAATGAGTTTTTCAGATGATTGATTTTTTGAAATGGGTAACATCTACTTGTTGGGTTAGTTAGCTGAAAACTATATCTCCTGAAGCGAAGAACTCCCAATAGTTTCTATCTGCTCTCTCCTAATGTGGGTGTTTGGGATGGAACCAGAAGATATGAGGTTACAAGATTTGGTGCAAATTTTATGTAAATGCTTTGGATGGAATTTTTTTTTCTTTTTTCTTTTTCAGGGATGAAAATGTTTAAGACCATCAACAATGGAAACTGTAAGCTACCTTCTACAGATGGTATTAGTTACACTCTAATGTAACACATCTTTTATGCCTTTTTTCAGGCATGAAAATGTGAAAGATGAAGAACAATGGAACCTGTCAGCTATCCATTTGAATTTAATTACAATCCTGAATATAGAAAAAGCGCATGTGACCACATGTCATGCATGACTCATGATCTCAGGTTGGGAGTCTTGTGCATGCAGCATGCTCCTACACTATTGCTGCATTTGTTACCTTTCGATAGATTGTCTTACTTCATTTATTCCTCTTTAAGGCTGGTGGGGCCTTCCTTAGGGAAAATGTTACTCTTGTTCAAATTTTTTTTTTACTAAGCATATACTCTTTATGATGTGGAAATCATATGGTAATGGTGTTATAATTTAGTGGCATGCATAATATTGTATGCGCGCAGGAGAAATCTATGGTTCAGGCGTATAAAAATATATTATCAACACTCGTTTGTTGATATTAAAAATTTAGGAACTAAAATAACTTTAAAAAATAAAATAAAATTATGTTGTTCGATCACTCCACTTTAGAGAGACAGTAATATCATCGTTGATATAAATATATAGCCAAAACTCCTCCATTATGTCACGATGTAATATCGATACAGTGGAATAGAAAGTAACCACTCGGGTATAAAATTCCTTGATGGAATAGCATTTTGACATGAATATTGATCCTATTCGATCAAACAGGTCATTTGAGCCCGGCCATCATATATAACTAGCTCTAGATATTGACCATTAAAAGCTCCAGATCATATGGTTGGAGTTTTTGGCATTTAGTTTGATCGATCTGGTCTCTTTGAATCTTCAACATGGATTGCAAGAATATGAAAACATATCTCACAGCCATGGTTGCAGCATTTTTTTTTCTTCTTCCCTTTGGTTACATAGAAAGAAACCCATACGCAATTAATCATTATATATAATTAATTAGTACATTAAAAAGCTATTGATTAAGACGGCAACGCGATGCCACATGCTTTTTTTTATTTTATTTTAATTTTTATTTTTCCTATACAAGTATCCTGAGCCAGCTTGCGTGCACTAAACTAAATCCTGCATCCCGAGCAAGGCTTTCGAAATAAGGCTTGCGCCTTACGGTCCGTGGCTCATGATATTATTAATTAGTGGGAGTTAAACCCGGACCAAGGGACTCGGTACATCCTTAGTTCTGCTTGTTCAGCCATTAAGCTACCCACTCTTGGATTGATGCCACATGCTTTTATATGTCATCTCATCTTAATGGCATCTTTGTTAGTATATATGTAAGAAATTAAAATAAGATGTACAAGATATTATTCTTCATCCCATTTATTAAATGTTATTAAAGTATAAGGTCGTACCAAGATCATAAATAAACTTACCAGCAAAAGTTAAAAAAAAAAAAAAAAAAAAAAAAAAAAAAACCAAAGGAGGTCAAGCTAGAATCCCATAAAAGAAAAAGAAAAAATAAAGAGGAGAGGACTGGTACCACAAAAAGGGAAAAGAAAATAGGAGCAAAAAACCATGTCGGCAGATTGCATTGGGGGTGGGCCGGGTGGAAATATTGACCCGGCTCATTAACTTTGTTAATTGTTCGGGTTGGATTAACAGAGTAGAAGTACTAAAACCATGTCGGCATACTTCTACTTTTTTTAAGTAGAAGTACTAAAACCAATTATTTTGATTAATCCATGAACATTCTTCTTCTTTTTTTTTCCGTCATTTGCCAGAAGATATACATCGGTAGAGTAAATGGTTAGTTGCTGATGGAGAAGGGGCAACAAATGGGTCAAAAACTACATCAATGAGGAATAGAACCCGGAATCTCATCCCATTAAAGAAAAGACATGAACCACTGAGCCAAACTTCAATTTTTTAAATGTGCTTTCAAGAAGGTTCGAACGCATTCAATTCACTAAAATTTGTATTTCAAGAATCTAAACTACTAAACTGCATGCTAATTGTTTCAACGTATATCCAATATATGGGCCATACTATTGGATTTTACTTTCCTGCTCCCAACAATTTAATTGAGAGAGAGGAATAATTAATTAATCATGCCGACATTTTGTGTGGGTTATTGCTCCAAAAGTACATGTGATGTAGTGATTGGATGGAGA
This sequence comes from Hamamelis virginiana, assembly GCA_017140935.1. Lineage (NCBI taxonomy): Eukaryota > Viridiplantae > Streptophyta > Magnoliopsida > Saxifragales > Hamamelidaceae > Hamamelis > Hamamelis virginiana. The sequence continues at coordinate 574,944 of JAESVK010000152.1, read as the reverse complement.
ATAAAATTCCTAACAAAGAAAAGGAATATTAACATATGATTGAAGTGATGCAGATTAATTAGTTAATCACTTAATTAACTTTAAAAATTAGAATTATGGAGAATAGTATTGGTGTTTGGCCAGGCTATGAGCAAGTACTAATTAGTTCCTACACGAGCCTCATACTACCACAAATATGGCATCTACGTACATCCATCTATGCCACAATATTAGAATTATATAGAATGAGCCTAAATCAATATATAAATAAGATGAAATATTGTTTTTACACATCAAAGGTAAAGTTAAATTGAGGTTCGGAAAAGAAAAGAAAATTGTTAAAAATTGATTGATTAGAAGTGAATTCCTTTTTAAAACATTTTTTAGAATTTATTTTCTTTGTTCTTATCAAATTTTTCGAAATCCAAACAGATAAGAAATAAATGAAATGAAATATAAATTAAAAGTTTAAAAATGCTAGAAAATAAAATTTATTTATAAGTAATTTTTAACATTTATTTTCCCTTTTCTCTTGCACTTTCTAAGATTCAAACAGAGCTTTTGAAAAAATTTGATTTTTATATGAATTATTTTTCTGGTCGGAAACAACACATTTCTTAACGTAATTGTCAAAGGTTTCTAGATTATTTTGATTCTCATCAAATTGCCAAAATTTCAATTGCAAAAAAGAAATAATTTGACGGACCATTTGATTTTGGCACGTTTTGGCAGGTCATCTCATCAACTCCAATTTTCTGCTTACCACGTTTTGCAGGTCATCTCAAACTTTTCAACTCACTAATATAACGTGTGATCCATAACAAAATATTATATGAATATCACATAACTTTTGATCCTACCTCGATCCATCGTATGAGTAAGCTGGAACAAAAGAATTGGGAGATATATATATATATATTCCTTTTCTTATGAGGATGTCCTCACATAAGCTTATGTGAGGACCTGGCTTTTTAGCCAATGTAGGATTTATATTTTGAAAAACCGGATGTTGGATTGAATATTCATCCTGTATATGACATGCATACCAAAAATCATGGTAATCTGACAGACGATTTCTAAAATACTGATGGTAAAAGATTATGATCTAATCAGCAATTACTAATTTAGTCTAAGTCAGTAAAGACTTAAGTGGTCATTAGATCACTCAAGTGGCCTAAATCATTATCTAAATGGTCGAGATTTAACGGTCACTTAAATGTTTGTTGATTTAAGCTAAGTCAAAAAATGCTTACCTGATCATTTCAATATATATATAAATATATATCATTACTCATCCTCAAATTACTTCATTGTCATTCGATTATGTGATATGACATCCTCTAATTAATTACCCGAAGAGCTAGAGTTGCATTTGGTTCACTTGAATGAAATGAAAAGGAAATTAATGAAAATAGAAATGGAATGAGAATGAGAATTAGAAGGAAAAATAAGGAATGAAAATGGGAATTAGAATGAAAAATATGAAATGAGAATATTCATTCTATTTCAATGATTGGTGGTAATAAGAAAATAAATTAAAAATAATAATTCCATTTTAATAATGGTAGTGTGACGGTGATAATGGTTTTGGGCAGCAGTGTGGTACATAAAATGATGGCATTCATGGGTGGATTCAATGGAGGCACCTGCCCCCACCAAAGTGTTAAAAAGTTTTGGGTTTAATTAATTCATAGTTTCTAAACTTTTCATTTAAAAAAAAAAAAAATTATCACATAATACTATTTGCAAAAAATTTACAAAAAAAATCCCTTGAGATCGACTTCTTACTCTTTAAAACACCTCTCTCTCCTCTTAAGGTTCAAATTAAATTTGCTAATGCAGTGGTGTGAATGTGTTCTACAAACCGAATCAATATGAGTTCGATTTTAATATAAGGAAATAGTTTGTTGACTTTTTTACCCGTTCAATCACTGTGATTCTTATGTATTTTCTCAAAATCTTATCGAGAATCATATTGCACTGTCAAATTTTCTCAAGTGTGCTCATAAGCATTTAATTTTTTCCTTCTATGATAGAAAAAAATAAGGCACCGTTTGGATATGTTTCTGATAAGTACTTATTTGCTTTTTTTAAAATTTGCAATATATAATTTCTTAGAAAAATTTTAAAAAAGCAAATAAGTACTTATAAAAAACAAATCCAAACGGTGCCTAAATAAATTTTATAAGCTCAAGAACTCTATTTCTCATGTAATGCACATCATACGTTTCTCAATTTCTCAAAGATATATCTCTCTTTATATGTATATATGAAAGAAGCTAGCTAGTATTTGGTGTATTCTCATTGTTCATAAAATGGGCACAGTACTGCTTGATTTTTAGCATTCATTAAAATCATTTTAGATATTATTAATGAGCTCTTAATTGCCCCCTGAAGACGAAATCCTGCCTTCGTATAAATATAGTTGGTGGCAATAAAAGGAAAATGAGCTCTTAATAATTATTAAATTGTTAGAGAAAAAAAAAATTAATTAAGATAGTTAAAAGTAATGGGTAGTTAAGTTTTTGAGCCTCCTGGAGAATAGGGATATGATTGTAAAGAAAATAACATATATAATTTTCTAACCAAAGTTTAATATAATTTATATAAAGACTATTTTGAAAATTGAAATTTGATGACACCAAACTGTAGTATCGGCTTTATATATTAGTATAGATATAGTAAGTGGCAAAAAAAAGATGTTTAGGCACCGTTTGGATTTATTTTTTATAAGTACTTGTTTGTTTGTTTTTTTTTTTTAATTTACAATATGTAATTCTTTAGAAAAATTTTAAAAAAGCAAATAAGTATATTTATAAAAAACAAATCCAAACGGTGCCTAAATTTCTTAACAATAGTACTCTTTTGTATTTGACCACCCATTTATTGATCGATCACGTATGTACTGCATGTTAGATATATATTTGAAATATTTTGAATGATAATTGAAAATCGTGTAGTCAATAAGAAAAGGTTGATCAGTAATGGGTTTTCATATGGCATCACATGAGAGGGGTGATTTTTTCAAGGGTGCATGTTATATTTGCAGAGGTGGAAGTCGGAGTTAATTTTGACATGCATGCAGGTTAGCAGGTAGAAACTGTGCGCAGAGAGTTAGGTTAGAGAGAACAAGTGTGCGACTTCTTGGCCATAAAATACGGGTCAAACAAGAACTGATGGCTCCATTTCCGAATATATTTTATTTTTTATTTATAGACATTTCCTTGTAATTTAAGCAAGTTTATTACTTAAAATAAAATCCCTCAAAATGTACCCTTTCTAGGTTTCCCTCCTTTTCCCCCACCTACCTTGATAGTAACACTCACGTACACGACATTATCTGCCCTATCAAGCTCAAATCAATGGCTTCCATTCATTACTTCATTTCTTAATAATTTGGACAGGCTCATTTTGATGCAGCTTCTGCTTTAGAAACTTAAGCTTTTTAAAGGACAAAATGACTAACATGCATGTGATACATTTGGAGTGAGTTATTTCTTGCAAAATAATGGATTACTATAAAGATTTGGGAATGTAGCAGTTGATTTAATTCAAGTAGAAAGTCTTAAAGGGATGGAAAAAAGAGCTAAAATAATGTGATTAGAGATAATGAGAAAAGACGCGTGTTACGAATCTAACTAACGATATGAGATTTGATAGAATTGAATGATAAAAAAATTTATCTAGCCAACTTCATATAGGGACTAAGGGTCAGTTTGGATTGAGAGAGTTGGAGAGGAGAGAAGAGAAGAGAAGAGAATAGAAACTTTTTAAGTTTCTCTCGTTTGGATTGAGAGAGTTGGAGAGAAAGGGGAGGAGAGGGAGAGAAAGGGGAGAGAAAGATGAGAGAAAAGGGGCCACATTTCTTTCTCTCCAAATCGGAGAGAAATGGAGAGAAGAGAAGAGAAAGAGTTTAAATGAGGGATGATTTTACTATTTTGCCCTTTTTTTTCCTTTTTTAGTTTTTATTTCATTTTTATGTAAATAAGGGCAATATTGGAATTTATACCTTAAAATCTTCTCTTCTCTTCTCTTATGAAGGCTATCCAAACAAGGTGGAGAGAAAGTCATTTAACTTTCTCTTCTCTTCTCTTAGTGAGTTTCTCTTCTCTTCTCTCTAACTCTCTCAATCCAAACATAGTGTAAAGGTTTAGTTGATTTGAATTTTATCATTATTAGTTATTTTTATTGATAAATTATATATGATCATTAATTACTTTGATTAATGAGATTACAAAGAAAGTTTCTTTTCTACTTTTCCTTAAGGATTCAAGAGTTTCAAATGGATTGTACGAAAATTTTATTTTATTATTATTTTTTTTGTACTGAAAGATTTGGCTTCCTTGCTCAATGCGTTTTATCCTTTAAAGATAACTTCGTTGGATGATAAAAGCCTTTTAATTGGAACATTGTCTTTCCTAAAAAAAATGCTAGATAGACCAAATTTCTTTAAGGGTTTCTTGGCATAAAGTCCCTTTTAAATCAGTTTATTGCATAAAGTTCTATGTTGGGTTTTTTAATTCCATAACTCCTAATTAGGCATTTTTTGTTGCATGTAGTCCTAAAATTTGAAATTTAATTTTTATAATTATAGATTTAACTTTCTAACTAAAAGATCCTTTATTATTTCGGATAAATAAGAGGAATACCATTATTACATTTTTTTTTTGCCAATCAATGAGGTGTCAGAGTTGTCGGAGCCGATTATATAACCTCGCTTCCCACGCGGGGCTATTGCCTCATGGATTGTATAACGTCCTTGGCTAGTGGTAGGCCAATAGAGTTTGACTGGTTTCGAACTTGAAATGTTTGGGTTTACGCCGCGATGCCAACTCTTGTTGGTTGAATACTATTATTACTTTGACTCATCCGTTTTTTCATTTAAATTTGAAAAGTTTCCATTTTAAGAAATTCTTCGTGTAATGATACTATTTTGTTTTGGAAATCCCTAATTCCAAGTTTATCATTGAAAAAATAGAGCAGTCATTATTCCCTAATTCTTATTTCCATGTTTTTCATATTATTATTATTATTCTTCCAACTGAAGAGATATATGGAAGAATTTCACTACATTTACAGTACAATGAAGTTCCATGATTCCTTTTTATTTAAACTTGTTGAGGTAGATTTAGTTATTTTCTTCAAAATCACTTGAACATTATTTGTAGTGAATTTAATGAGTTGATATGATTTTTTGAGATATGTTGAACAATTTTGATGCACTTACACTCATTTTCCGAGAAGTTATTGCATTTATAGTGCAGTGAATTTCTTGATTCATTTGAATTTCTCTAGTTTTGGTTATTTTATTGACAATATATTAAATGTTAATTTTTTTAGCAATGAATTTCATGGATTAGTATAATTTCCGAATGTAGATCGATAGAACAATATAAGGCGACGTGGGAAATTTTTATGAGAAGTATGATTGTGCTCTTTGATGATAATAGTTTGTGATAGAGAAAATTTGGATTTATACTCACATCATGGTGGGAACCACACACTTCTTGTGAGTATACGGAATTTTTGATCAGTACTCTATGCAATATTGACAGAAGGCTAAAATCCTTATAAGGAAATATCGTAAAATCTCTAACCTAATACTTAATTTTGCTCTCTTCATTGCTTATTTTAGGCTGGGGCGGAGCTACGTTTGGGCTGGGGAGGGCTATAGCCCGCCCCAAACTTGCCTTTTTTTTTTATTTTTTTATTTTTTTTATAGTATTCTTAATTTTAGACATCAGTTCATAAAATTGACCGTTGGATTTGATGCTCCTCTTCTGTATGTCACGCCTGCAAAAAATTATAGTGATCTGACGGTTGGTTTTTGAAAAATGTCATTGTGAAAATATACAATTTATTTGTTCTTCAAATTATCACCATTTTTTTAAAGCCAGTTTTTTCAAAAACCAACCGTCGGATCACTATGATTTTTTGTAGGTATGACATACAGAAGAGGGGCATCTAATCCCATGGTTAGTTTTACAATATGTCATCTAAAATTAGCCATATATAGGCGACCTAACGCAAAATTGTGTCAGGCCGGCCTGATAATAGCATTACTGTATATATATATATACACATACGTATGTGTGAGATTGTATGTATTTGGTGCTTATTTGTTCTTTATCCTAGCCCAGCGTAATACCAAATCCTGGCTCCGCCCCAGATTTTAGGTGCATTAATCCAGGGGTGATCTAGTTTTAATATAGATATGTATGAAGGCTTTAAGAAACGTACAAAAGTTTGAAGAAGATATATAATGCAGTATACATGCACCCAAAGAAAGATTACCTGGAGCCACACAGCCCTTGTATTTGTAGGTAAGGTGTTAAGAAAGCCCAGCCATTCACATTATGGTTCTTTCAAAAAGTCAATAGCCGCAAGGATTCACTCGTGAGGCAAGCATCCCAAAGCTGGCATCTCTCTCTCTCACTCTTCTGTCTTTTCTAAACAGTTCCTCCTACAAATTAACCCATCCTTCAACATCAACTAAAACATTACCAACTTTAAACACCAAAGAAAATTCAAAAACCTATTTTGTTTGTTTTCTTTTTTAAAACCATTGACCTACTCTCCCTAATCAATACCTTGCCTTTTAAAGCACCCTTTTCCCTATTCTCATATTTCTTTCTTTCTAGCTTTCTCCCTTTCAAACTCTCTTCTCTCTGCAGCTCCATCTACACAGCCAAAGTATAGCATGCCTGAATGTCCAGGGAAAGGTAATATTAACTAATAAGAATGAACACAACTCCCTCTCTCTATGAACACAACACTTTCTTTTCTTCTTCTTTTTTTTTTTTTTCTTTTTTTGAAGAAATATATATTAATTTCAATCTGATCTTGTTTGATAGGGATAGATTGGATGAGATAGGAAAGAAGATCAAGAGAGAGACTGATGCATCTTCTCAAATGGGAAGAAGATTACATTTGTTGGGTCCATCTGGGACCTTGAATACTATTACACCTTGTGCTGCATGTAAGCTCTTAAGGAGAAGGTGTGCTGAAGAATGCCCTTTCTCTCCATATTTCTCCCCACATGAACCCCAGAAATTCGCTGCTGTTCACAAAGTCTTTGGTGCAAGCAACGTCTCCAAGTTGCTAATGGTAAACTTCAATCCCCTCTATAATATCTATCTAAGGTGACATATATGCCTAGGACTAATTACATAATAGATTTTGAAAAATCGATCATTATATTAGATAAACTTTCTATAAATTTCATGTTAATTTATCAAGAATCACAGTAATCCAATAATGGGTTTCTCAAAAATGTTGTTGTCAAAATTTAAGGTTTTTTTTATTTTATTTTATTTTATTTTTTTATTTTTCGAAATATTACCATTTTACGCATAGAATGCCCTTTTGATTTTCTTTCCTATATGTATTAATGGTTAATATAGGAGGTGCCAGAGAGCCAAAGAGCAGATGCAGCAAACAGTATGGTTTATGAAGCAAATGTGAGGCTAAGAGACCCAGTATATGGGTGCATGGGTGCAATTTCAGCTTTGCAACAACAAATTCAATCTTTACAAGCGGAGCTCAATGCAGTAAGGGCTGATATACTGAAATACAAATATAGAGAAGCTGCTAATAATATCATTTCTTCTACTCAACAAGCAGCTGCTTTAGTTTCTTCAACTGGGACCATGTCGATTAGTGTGCTGCCAGCAGCGGCTGATCTAATTCCTCCACCTTCTGTTGTTGTTTCTTCTTCTTCTAATTCTTTATATACACCTCCTTCAACCACAGCGGGATATAGTTCTATTACAAGTGATCATAGTGTTCCATACTTTGATTAATTATAATTTATAGGCCACCATTTTCCTTTTTAATTTAATTTCTATTATATATCATGGTTAATTTATACAGCAAAGAGATGATCAAATCTTGAGACCAAAAGAAGAAATATTATTAGATCTCTCTCTCTCTCTCTCTCTCTCCATTTAAACCCCAACATGTGATGAGATTCCAAGTTTAATTTCCATTAATTATCTTCGATCCCATGATTTTCTCGATCTATACTAATCAAACTAGGCATAACTAAAAACTATTTTGTGGGTTCTTTTGTTTTTTTTGTTTTGGTTTTCATTTTGACTGAGAGGTATCATAGCTTTTGATTAGACTAATTCTCTTTGAACTCGATCGTCCCAGACATGTTAGTGGGTACTTTTGATTAGACTAATTTACTACGGAATAATTCTTTTATTCTGTTTTGTTATATTTATTTATTTATTTTTCTTGCACGAGTCACTTTGTCTTCTGTCGGTAGGCTATAAATTAAACATAAGAATGAAATTAAATAAATTAATTAAGGTTATTTAGGGCGAGAACATGGAAAATATCAGTATAATATTTGAAGCATTTTAATTAGAGTCGTTTGTCAAAATTTCCTGCTTCTTGTCCTAGTCCCCCCCCTTGAAATGTGAAAGTCAGTCAAGTCTATCTCGGCCATCGCAGTCATGTGCTGTGGCATTATTAAGAGGAGAAATGCAATTAGATATGATGCTCTTGCATGCTGCAGATCTGGACAGGAGAATCTTTTTTTGGGCTGGGTTCACACACACGTCTTCCATTGCAAGAGTGTGGGGAATATGCTTTGACTGAAGCTTAATTTAAAGGCCATTTATTTACATGTCTGTCTGTGCCATTGAAAGGATCTGAAAGAGGAGGCATTAATTGAAGGTGGGGGAGACAAAAGGTACGGTGCTTCTGATTCTCCCCCTTTAAATTTTGTTCATAAACTAGAAAACCTGCAGCATTACAGCGCTTTGCTTTCTCACGTTCATCTGCAAATTACCCATATATATTCTGCCACGAATATGATTGGTTTCCTTTTCATATATACACCACCTGGCACCTTGTGTTTTTATGGAATTTTTATTTATTGGAATAGTAATGCTGGAATTCCAGCAATTGGGAATGGAAATCCCACAAAAACATCTAGAGTGTCACTCAAATTATGGTACGTATTGGACTATTGGGTCTTGGTAAGAATTCTATTTTTTAGAAATTTCATCATTTTTCTTAGGATACAGCGTTTAGTCGTTAAGAAAGTTATTCGGAAAAGTAAAATGGAAAAAAAGTAAATGAAAATGAAAGTAAAGAAAAAGAAAATTGATTAAATTTGTTTATTAGGGAAAGTGAAATGGAGAAAAGTAAATGAAAAAAAAAAAAAAAAGTGAAGAAGTAAAAACTTGATTGAACATGTTTTTCTTACTAGTGTTTGGTTTGCAGGAACCTCGTCATTTTTCTTGCAATTGAATTTAATTGTCAAGAAATTTATGTAAGAAAGTGAAATGGAGAAAAGTAAATGGATAAAAAGTAAAGAAAAATGAAATTGATTGAACATGTTTTTCCAACTAGTGTTCGGTTTATAAGAAATGTTATAGATATATAAATAGAAGCTTAAATTTTTTGGTGATAGTTCCTTTTTCACTTCTATTAGAAATACAGGATATATTTTAGAAAAATATTTTCTAACAATAATAATAAATAAATAAATAAATAATTGTGATGGAAGGGCTATGCCTATATATGACTTATTTGGCTGTTTTAACAGTATGTATAGATTGAAAATTTTCGACAAGAAGCATTAGATGAGAAATGCAGGGCATCCCCTAGGCCATGTTTGGCGGGGAATTTAAAGACTTGGACTCAGCTTGCACATTCGAGCTTTGAATGTTTTAGACTTTCACAATTGTACCAAACATTGGTCTCTCCATGATGTTAAATATATGGTCTCAAACAGGGGTTCTATTATAAGAGACAACTTTGTATTAAGGGGACCTATACAGGATCAATTGTAAAATAAATTTTTAAAAATCGACCGTTGAATTATATATTCTCCTTATGCATATCATGTTACCGAAAATCATAGTAGTTCAACTGTCAGTATCCAACAAATGATACTGTGAAATTGTGATTTTTTCATTCTTCAATTAAAATATCACTAGTTTTTTACGGTCGGCCATTAAGTCGCCAGAGTTTTTGGCAGACATGACATACATGAGAATGGTATTTAAATATCAATATTATTATTTTAAAATATGTTTTATAATTAACTTTATGTATATCATTTCATAAAACTTTGTATACTATGTATTTTATAAAAGAGTCCTTGTGGACTTGTAGGAACTCCAATGGTAGGCCAAAAAAAAAAGGCTAGAGGGGTTTTCTTGTCAAGCAGTGCCCCGGGAAGATTAAAAAAATAAAAATAAATAAATAAATAAAACCACTTTTTACTCAACCTAGCTGGAGTGTCTTGTGTACAAAAAAAGAACAGTTGGGCGGTAAATGACAATGCCAGCAAGGTTCCTTGGCGTGTGGAACTCATCCTGAGTTGGAGAGGAATAGCGTATAGACCCTGAATTATATTATGCTAGGAATTAAAATCATTTCTCTCTCTCTCTCTAAATTTATATATTTTTATATATAGTAAGATAATAAATACCGGGAGCGCGGCCATAGGGTTGTGATGGAATTTGGATTTCCAATATTGTGTTAACTTGAAATAGTCCATCTTAGGTTGTCCTATTAGAGTCTCAGTCTACGGATGGCAATTTGTCCCATTCCCGTGATCCATTTCGCCCCGTATGGGTTATTTTTTATTTTTTTTGGGATACGAGACGGGAATGAAATTAAAGAAAAATGTTCTAGTAAGCATATACGCACTTTAAGTTAAAGTAAGCAAATAACACAAACTCTTGGACTGGAATCTTGAAACGAATCTTCCATTAAATGAATGAGAATTTAAGGGCTTGTGTTGTTTGGTAACTTTAGTTAAAGTGCGCATATGCTCACTAGATCACTTCTATGAGATTAAAAATATTTTCTCCACTGGGATACGGGGCGGGGACGGGTTTACAATGCCCTGTCTTGCCCCGCCTAATTATCACCGGCCTACGGGCCGCGGGGATTCCTCATCCTTGCTTATATAAATTTTATATTTACAATATATAATTTTATATGATTCATAAATTATAGAGGAATTTGGCTAAAGGTCCTCATTTAAAAAATTTTCATGTCAAAAGTCCTCTCAAAAGTCCTTGACTGCATTGAAACCCATTTTCGAAAAATGGAAGAATTGATAGGAATCGCTTGAAAAGCAATACAGGAATTGCTTGGAAAGAGGATTTAGAGAGAGAGAGAGAGAGAGAGGCGTGATTAAGAAGCCATTGAACCATTCAAGGCTTACATCCGTTAATGGAACCTTCTAAATTTACATGACAGTGCTTCATATTAGCAAATCATTTCAGTTATTTCCCACTCTGTAAGGGACCCCCACCCACTACCAAACACCCCACTAATTTGAACCATAGCTCCGTCTTCCTTTATTTCAATACTGTATACATGTGCATATATTGGTTAATTCTCTCACACAGCAACAAAGTTGCAGCAAGACTTCTCTGCCATTGAGCTTTTCGATTTTCCTTTTTGAGGCACGCTTCAAACTTCCTCCACCAATTTTGGCGAACAGGTCAGGACAGCATCTGCAACCGTTAGGAAAATATCCTCGCCAATCAGTCGTAGATCGTAATTTGCATGTAGATGGAGGTTCGGCTGGAGTGATCTGCCACCACGTCTGCCAACACTGCAAGGCTCCGATCTGAAGAAGAAGAAGAAGATCAGTGAAGGTTTGTGAGGATTCGAATTCTAAGGGCATTTTAGTCCGTAAAATAAATAAAATTTTAAAAGAAGGACCTTAGGCAGTAAAACACTTCAAATTATGACTTTTCAAAATAAAAAAAGTATAAGAGGACTTTATCAAATAAAAAAGTATAAAATAGGACTTTACACCAATTATCTGTAAATTATATTTTATATATTCTATTATATATAATATAGAATTTAAATTATTAATGACCTCCTGACTTTTATGTCCCTCACATCAATTTTAACATTTTTAACTATTTTTTTAATAATATTGGTTACTTGATTTTCTCTCATCCCACTAATTTCACTAACAATCTAAAATTTTCTATCCATTCTTATATATTTATTACATAATAAGTCAAGTCTCCCTTATTGTGTTGAGTTGGTTAACTTTTTCTTTCTATTCAATTATTCAAGCTTTGTATCTATTTAAAATGACGGGATTGATGTTGTTATATATAAGTTGCACTTTACACAACCATGTTGTCTATGTGTAAAGTGACCTCTATAGTCTACAATCTGTAGGAAAAACACAAAATAGATTTTAAAAAATTGACTATTGGATTAGATGCACTTTTTATAAATTACATACTCGCCAAAAATATAAACGATCCAATGGTTATTTTTTTTAAAACACTATCTGGATAAAAATTATAACATTTTGAAGAATTAAATTATTATAATTTTTCATGGACATTTGTTGTAAATTGACCGTTAAATTACTATGATTTTTTGCAAACATGAAATTCATAACAATTGTATTTAATCCAACAATCAATTGTTCAAAATATTTTCTACAATTGGTTCTACACACACCACCTTATCCATAGTTCGATATATGGTTTGTAAAACCAATATGGAATAAGTATTTTGATAAACTAACGATTGAATTAAATTATATGTGTGTACACATGACACATTATATATACACAAAATCACATTCATCAAATGATTAATTTTTTTTTAAAAAAAAAGGTTCATTTTTTTAGATGAACTACAAAAAATAATCGAAAATTGTTACAATTTTTTACAATTCATAATTATTGTTTTGAAAAATTAGTCATTGGATTAATGTGATTTTGGGCATGCATAATGTACATAAGTGGAATATCTCATCCATTCAAGGGAGTCGTTGGAAGATTATTTTTATTAAAACTATATTACAATCAAGAGTCGTTGAAAAATTATTTATTTTAAAAATATATTACAATTAACATACAATTTAGTGGTTTAGGCTTTTGAAATACAAGCTTTTTAGTGGGGTTAATGTGTTCGAATCCTCTAGAAAGTACATTTAATGCATTATATTTTGAATTTATTATTGAAATGGCCGGACAGCAGGATAAAGATGGAGACGGGGATAGAGTCATTTACCCCGTCAGAGTACAGGACAGGAATATGGAGTAGTTTTATAATCGGAGACGTGAACGGGAGTGTGGAAAACTCCCCCCGCTCTGTTGCCATCCCTATATCAACCGATATTATGTTGGTTTACTAACATATTAGCATGTATTTTCACATTTTAAAAATATGTTAAGAGGTTTTTTTTTTTTATCAAACATAATGTTATGAGTTGATATACATAAAAATAAATTAATAGCTATTTGTTAGAAATGATGTGTGTGAGAGAGAGAGAGAGAGAGAGAGAGAGAGAGAGATTTGATTTTTCATTGTGATTGCTTGAAATAGTCCACTTAATTAGCTCTTCTTTGCCCAAATCCCATTAAGTTTCTCTATAGAAAAAAAAAATGCTCATTAGACAAAACAAAATCACATTTTATATAATTATAAAAAAAAAAAACATTACAGAAGGAATATAATATTTCTTGCTGTATGCATTTTATGTGGGGTTGACAACTTCTTTATAAAAAGCAAATTCAAAATTTTTCTAGTCTTCATTGCAGGCAGAAAACAGCTTGATCAAATGATCAATGCTGTGTACACACACACACAAATTTATATATATATATATATAAGTCCTCACATGGGTCCACTGCCAAGTTTTGGGGTAGCTTAGAATATCAATTAATGTAAACAGATTAAATAAACGTGCGCAAACGAATGAATTAATGAATAAATAAACAATTATATGAAGTAATTAACTCAGTAAACAGCAAATCTTTCAAAATTTAGCAAATCAGATCAAAATTTTTCTAAAAAATTTATTCACAAGCACTAAACCACGTCGCCCAATTCTCATACTTCAATTTTGTATATTCAGATTGAACATCTAGACTGTCAAATGAACACAAAATATAGTGTTCTAACTCCTAAGAAAAGGTTGACTTACATGATAATAAAATTATTAAAATCTTCACTACCTATACACGAAAACAAAACTATGTCGGCAACAATTCATCTCTATCCCAAGTCGGCAAATACAGGTACAGCCATGGCAATAAGTCTTTATCCTAATCAGTCCAGATCAAGAATGTTTCTTAAATTGCCCAAATATCTAATGAAGCATTTAAATATCCCATGGAAATTATGATATCAGTCCATCTAGTTTTACATAAAGTATGAACATAAATATACAAGTTGGTAGTGTTCATCAATCGTAGGGCTGACAAAATTGGTCCAGACCCATCAACCCGCCCAAACCTGCCCAACATTATTGGGTTTGGGTTTGTACAATTTAATAAACGGGTCATAATTGGGTCACCCAATTAAATCCATTTATAAATGGGTTGGATATGGGTAACCCATGGGCACCCATTGGGTAATTAACTAATTAAATCTATTTATATAATGTTCTTAGGTTTGTGACATATACCCATTTAATTAGTATCATGTCTTGACCCATGCCCATATATCATGGGTCGACCCGACCCACAAACCCATATATCATGGGTCGACCCATTTTTTATTATTTATTTTTTTATTATTTATATATTTTTTATTTTTTTATGCAAAGACACGCCAACAAAAAAAAAAAAACTTAAAATAAAATTACCGAATTTAACAATAAAATTTAACTTGTCATATTTATACAAATCTCGTTCGAGATCTCCCTTTTCATGGGTCGACCCGACCCACCAACCCATATATCATGGGTCGACCAGTTTTTTTTTTTTACAAAAATAATGCATATACATGCCAATAAAATAAAATAAAATTGTCACATTTAACAACAAAATTTAACATGCTATATATATATATATATATATACAAATCTCGTTCAAGATATCTCTTCATGGGTTGACCCGACCCACCAACCCATGGGTCGATCCGTTTTTTAAAAAAAACTAAAATTGCCACATTTAACAACAAAATTTAACATGCTATATATATATTTACAAATCTTGTTCAAGATATCTCTTCATAGGTCGACTCGACCCACCAACCCATGGGTCGACCCTTTTTTTTTTTTTTTTTTTAACTCGTACACACGCCAACAAAATAAAATAAAATTTCCGTATTTAACAACAAAATTTAACATGTCAAAAAACCTTCAATTTTATATATTTTGACATTCTGCGCTTCTGTAGGGTTAGTTGCATAATATATTTTAAAAAATCGACCGTTGGATAAAATATTTATCTTATGAATGTCATGCCTATCAAAAATCAGGATGATCCAACGGTTTTTTTTTTAAAAAAATGACTGCAATATTGTGACATTGTGAATAACTGTAAGAATGCAGTTTTTGTTGAAAATTTAAATATGACATGATAAATTTTATTGTTAAATTTGGCAATTTTATTATTTTGTTGGCATGTATATGTGGTAAAAAAACGGGTCGACCCATGATATATGGGTTGGAGGGTCAAGTCGGCTCGATCCATGAAAAAAAATCTCGAACGATATATATATATATATATATATATATATTTGGCATGTTAAATGTGGTAATTTTATTTTATTTTGTTGGCATGTATATGCGGTAAAAAAAAAAAAAAACGAAAAACAAAAAAACAAAAGGATCGACCCATGATATATGAGTTGGGTCGGCTCGACCCATGAAGGAAGATCTCGAATGAGATTTGAATATATATGACATGTTAAATTTTGTTGTTAAATGCGGCAATTTTATTTTATTTTAAGTTTTTTTTATTGGCATGTATATGTGTTTAATTTAAAAAAAAATTAATTAATTAATTATTTATTTATTTTTTAAAAAAAGTTCAAGGCATGATATATGGGTTCGTGGGTCGGGTCGGGTCATGATATATGGATTGGGTCTAAATGGGTCAAAACATGGTACTTAAATGGGTCATGTACATTTTGTGGCCCAACCCAGCCCAAACCTGCCCATTTGCCACCCCTAATCGATCGTAATCAGCAAGACAAACCTGATGTTGTCTTGTTCAAAACAAACGTCCCGTTTTTCAAAATCACTTGTCATTTCCTGTGTTTTCTTTTTCATTCATACACAAACACTTCCAAGTATTCATAACAATCTACAAAACTTGCAAATTGAGCCCTCCATAGTTCAGAGAACAAGTTTAACGCTAAACAGAGAGGTTAGCCTGGAACAAAAACATGATATCTTTGTGACATGAATCCCACAACCAAATCTGTAGTTTTTGAAAGCAGTATTTGGGCGGACTTCTCATGCCATCCTGGGTTTATTTGTCAAACTCCCAAATAACGCCTCCGTCCTCTGCAATCCCAGTAACTATATGTTATCTATAAATCAACCCAAAAGTGCACAAATACAGCAGAGAGGGAACACAAAACCTCCAACAAACAATGAATTACGTGCTGTTTTTAGTGCAACCAAAAAATCATAGTGTCATAATAATCAAACTATAAATCTTACTCAAATATAATGCAACAGAAATATATCTTGTTTTTTTTTTTTTTTTCCCTTTTATGTTTTTTCCCTCTTGTACTTTTGGATGTTTTGGGTGAGAAATTCTAGGAATGAACCAACCTAGTGCAGTAATAGGCACCCAACAAATGCTCAAAATCATCATGTATTATCCACATTTTCTTGCTTGTATGGTAACTGACAACTACCACATAGCTCACAATATGGATTAAATTGTACCCCATGATCAGTGGAAAAAAAATCTAGCAATGCAGACCATACCTTTGACTTTCTTCTTTATCCAGATTTCAACTAGCATGCCTGCCCCAACTCCAGCGGCAATAATTGACCCATAGAGAGCAATGGCGGAGGGAATGGATCTTCGAGGAAGGAAATAGAACTCTGGAATTTGCCTACTCTTTTTTGGGAGTCGTTTCTTTGTAACTGGCCCAACACTGGGTTCACTATGCATGGAATCACCAATGCTCTTCCAGTCCATCCCTTTCAATGGGTCTTTTGGCTGTTCAGTCCCCATGACAGATACTTGTTTGCTTTAGAACTCAAACCTGCAAAATCTAAAATAATATTAGTGAAGATGAAAGACACATTGGTTGAACAGTCCCTAAACACAAATTTTGATTGTGATGCAAGAAACTAAAACTTGACAAGCACAAAGATGTGTGCGCGCATGCACACACAGGACTTAAATGCTAGATGTTTATGCATAAAGAGTTTTGCTGCTAACACCCATATACATAGGAGCGTCCACGCACATGGAGAGGGAAGAAGAGTGGGGGCTGCATAAATGCTGTGTGTGTGTGCACGCACGTGCGTGTGGAAGGAGAACTTTCTTGTTTTGCAGGCTGGAATTCACTCTTAGAAAAATTATCCCAAAGAATGTACTTCTAGAATAATGAACCCCAGTAATTGGGTTGGGAAAGTGTTCAGACTCATAAAAACAGAAGAAAATCTTGAATAATACTATCTAAAAGATGGTATTGTTCATATACCAAAAATAGAAACGATGGTCTTACTCAAGAATTTCAATCTACTGAGAAACTGTGGTGCATATATGCAAATGTGAAAAATTATAATCTGGAAGCAATCCTATCAGCTTGTGACAACAAGCAGCTCGCCTACAGGATCAGCCACAACACTGTTTAGGATGCAGAGTAACCACCTTATTGATTAATGTAGAAAGCCTAGTTTGGACGGAAAACAGGGATACACTCATTAAGAACTCATTTGTGTTTTCCTAAATGGAGTGCTAATGAGGTCAAATAGCCCAGCTGTAAAAAGGATTATAAAGGATGGATAACGATTCTCAGAAAATATCAAAATGGTGAGGTCTTGACATTAGATGGATAATCTGATGTCAATTCTAAAGCAAAGGAGATTTTACAAATCATGCCATAAGATTTATAGATCCAGCAACTTGCATAAAATCCTAAAGAGACTCTATCCACAGGATTTGCAAACAAAGAATGCCTATACTTGTATGAATTCCCAAAGATTCTACAGTCCTGTCCAAGACCGTTCATTCCTTCAATCAACAAACAGGGCCTAAAATAACTATGTGAAATTTTAAGCTGAGACAACTCTATTATTCCTGGTTTTCTTTTGTACATCTGACCATCCCAATATTTTCAATTTTTTTCCTCAAAAAGAACACGCCGCCCACCCCCCCAAAAAAAAAAAAAAAAATCACTTAGTTGAAGGATAATAATGGAACAACTAATGTTAAATACATCTAAATCAAGTATTTACTTAAAGTGATCCATCACTTCGTTTGGCTATGCTACACTCCATACACCTAAATGAAGTGTACATTGTGTAGCATAGACAAATGTTTACGACATCTAAACCAAGATTTACTTGAATTAATAATTACAAATCATTCAATTAACCACTCATATGATAATATTTAAACAACAGATACCTTTTGGAATCCTAGATCACTTTTGGGTCAACAAATAAACCTTCCCAAATTCTTTTAAACACACTAGCAAGCCATAATAAGGATCTTAACTCGAATCGATAATTACCAAATGCTCATCTAAAATCATTTGACGCTTTTTGTCAACACTCGACCTGGGTATCAGCTTATCAAGTTTAATTGCATTTTTTTTTCCCAGATTTTACTTGATACACAATTCTACTAAGAAAATATCCCAGAAATAGCCCATGAAACGACAAAATCACAGCTCAACTTGTCTAGTTCTCCTACATTTTTCTTAACAGCCAAACAGAAACAGAGCAAGTGGAAAGACCCAATGCAGGCATTAGAAATAATTCATGGATTCAATAACAGTTATGTGGAAATGGAAACTTCACAGTAAGAAACGAAACCCTAAAACAGATTGTGCGAACGCAATACGAAATAATATATATATATATATATATATATATATATATATATATATATATATATATATA
>JAESVK010000152.1:529711-540669 GCA_017140935.1 Hamamelis virginiana | reverse complement strand
GTATCAAAATTCATTGCATTATCATCTACTTGTAGTCATGTAACTCGTTCCAATAGTCATAATAATTATTATTTACATTATTAATTTTGCCCAAAGTCAAGGGGGTGGTTGTTGAAAGAGGGATAATCCACAGGTTCCCCCACCCCTTGTCTCAAAGATAGCGAACTCAAGGAAGAGACGTATCACGTCCTTAGATTACAACGTTAATGATTAAAAAAATAGTCCAAATGGAATGAATACTTAATTCACCTAAAGGAAAGATTAGTGATAACATGGTTCTCTAAATTTGTTTTTTTTTGTTTTTGTGAAGCATTTTATCATACAAAATGAGACCCATCCAATGTGCCTAAAAATCAAATCAAATCAACCTAGAACTTTCAAAGATTGAGCACTATACGTTGATTCATTTGCATATACTTGAGAACAGAAACTACTCAAATATATCAATCCTACTACGGATAATTCCATATCACTTTTGTAATGGGAATATTATTCATGATCGAGGACGACAATACATCGGACATTAATTGGTTTGAACTCGTGTGTACGTTCTGAAACGTGAGGCGGTGGTCAGGGTCGGAGCCAGGATTTAAAGTCCGGGGGGCTAAGGTGAGAACTAAGAAGCAGGAGCAGAGAAGGTATACGAGATGTAAGAGAGAGAGAGAGAGTAGGAGACTAGGAGCAGGGGCGGATTTTGCAAGATTGTGAGTTGTGCTGATGCTCATGTTGGACCGGTTGGGTACTTGGGTGTGTTGGACGATAGACATAAGTGTGGACTATAGTGTTTTTATAATTTCATGGGCTGAGAGTATAAGTGATGGCTGTAGTGTTTTTATAGTTTTTATAATTTCATGGGCTGAGAGTATAAGTGTGGGCTGTAATGTTTTTATAATTTCATGGGCTGGGAGTACAAGTGTAGAAGTATATTATTTTTTTTGCCAAAAGTTTGGAGGGGCTATGGTCCACAAGTAGCTCCGCCCCTGGTGGTGGTTGCTACACTTTAGGAACATGATCGAGATATATCTAACAGCCCATGATTCTACTAAGGATGCACGACTAGATGATATAAGATAATCACAAATGCTTATACATAGGAAAAAGCTACATACAAAGGTGAGGAGAAAACTCTGAGTTTATAAAGTGATGACTTAGCATACAAGTCTTTACTCTAACTTAAGCATTGGATAGTCTGTAAATGTTTTACAGGAGAGTTCAAGGAGCAAATTCACTCATTTCTCATTCATTTGTCAGAGGACGAGTTTCTTACAATATCAACTTTCATACTCGGATCGAATTTTGACACTTTAACTATCATGATGGATTATGTTTGCAGATGCTTTCATCCATCTCTAGCCAAGGATCATTTTGGATACAAATTTAGACCCAAGATAGCCTATGTTGGCATTATAAAGAATAAAATAAAAACAAAAAAAATCAAGGGGAAGGGAATTTTTAGAAATTGAAGGTGGGCAATCATGTTGGGTAGCCCATGGGCCACCATGGGCTTTTCTTGAAGGCCCAATGAGGGAAGTCGTACAAGAGGGCTGTTCGACTTTGGACTGGAAAAGAGGGAAAATCAGAAATGTATTCACCACAGCTACCGCTGGCGCGTGCGCGCGTGATGTCCCCTTTGGAGATGGAGAGATCGAACGCAGAGGTGGGAGGCTTGGAAGCTTCGCTGCTACAACTGGTCCACGATCACCACCACACATCCCTCGGACTCCGCCAGCATACTGGTCACTTTCTCTTCTCTTCTTTCACTTTACCCCTCAGTTTGGTTCACGAGAAAACATAAGAAATTTTTTTTTCAAATTTTGAATATTAGGTCTTTAATACTACAATTTGGTCTCTTTTTGTTTAGCATCTCAGTCCGTGGAAAGCAAATAACTAGAAACATACTATTTGAAATTTTATTTTCCTCTGCTTTCTGAGTAACCAAACGGAGGGTTGATGAAATTTCCACCGCAAAGAATTCATATTGGGGGCGTTATACATTTTTTTTTTTTTTTTTCAATTTCAAAGCAGAGAAAGCGAAGAGAGACGCGATTAGAAATGCGATGCGTGTTTCTGATCTTTTAGTAGATGCAGTGAATGGCGGGGTTCAAGAATCTTTCATAAATGAGAAGCGAATTGAACTTGAAACTCGAGCACTAGCGGTCACAGTTATGAGATTCGCGAAGCAGACCGATCAATGGCTTGCTGCTTCTCATGCTATAAACTCTGCTATAAAGGTTCAATATTTCTGCATTTTAGCTTCTATTTCTATTGTGATAATACAAATTAACTTATAATCAATCTTACCTAAAACCCCATTTGTTCAACTTGCAGATTTCATGAGTTGTATGATAATAATTAATTATAAATTATTAAATAATTGTTTGTATTGTTGATGGAGAACCTGAATTCTGATAGAAATTTGGGATGATAGCTGTGTTTTGGAATTGTCGTTTGGATGATTGTATCTGAGTATATCTGTATTAATCACTTAGGATCAGACCTTGAGAGCAGGAGGAGTTTAAATTCTATAGCTGGCCTTTTTAACACAACCCCAATTTTGTTGTGGGTACCTTGTAAACGATCCAATGAATAATGCATTCTGCTGCTTGTGTCAGTAAAGAAGCCAGAGGACATGGCTGCAGACGAATTCCTAGCCTCAATTAACCTGAGTAGAATAACAAAAATGGGTTTGTGATTCAGAACAATGGCAACCTAGGCTCCTCTCTTGCTATACAATGGAGTGCTTGAACAGTTTCTGGAAATCGAATTAGTCCATTGTGTTTGACGTCGTAGAACCTTAATTTAACACATTGCATTTTTCAATTGCATTGAACTAAGTCTTCGTTTTTCTCAACCCATATTTCACTCTTATTCCGTCATTTGAATAAATCCGCTATTACTTACTGCTTTTATATAAGGGGCATTTTTTTTTTCTGAGTACATTGTAGAATTTCAACAAATGGGGTGAATTTTATTTTATTTTCAGTGATTATGGTGTTGTCTCCACATTAACTCTTCCAAAATAAGTCTGCAGGTGCAAAGTTGAGAGCAATAATGATATGCGAGAATGAGTTAGGGGGGTTTCATTGTAGAATTTCAACAAATAGGGTGCATTGTATTTTATTTTTTTTCAGTAATTATGGTGATGTCTCCACATTATACTTCCAAAATATGTCTGCAGGTGCAATGTTGAGAACCTTACATAAAAATGAGTTAGGCAACCATAGCTTGTGTTGGTTCAAAATTAAAAATGATGATGGATCTGTATTTTAGACAATAAAAGTTTGCAGAACTGTGGCAAGTTTAATAATTCAAAGTTGAGTTCAGGAACTCAATTTTTTGCAATAAGATTTTTTTTTTCATTTTTATTCCTGGATTTGTCTGATTTCCCTTTTCTTCTAAATCATTTTCCAGAATCATGCAATTAGCTTTTGTTCTCTTAATTCACTATGGGTTTCTTTCTTCTGTGCACAGGAGATTGGAGACTTCGAGAACTGGATGAAGACCATGGACTTTGATTGTAGAAGCATCAATGCTGCAATTCGTAACATTCATCAAGTGTAATTTCACAGAGCAAATTCTTCGAACAAATATTCATGTAATTTTGTGAAATAATTTGTAAAATCTCTTCTGTTTATGATCTCTATGAAGTCTTTCTAAATGTGGGTGTCAACTGCATTCTTCTTACCAATTGAATTATTTAACAGAGCCTCAAATCAATATTCCTCCCCTTCATCAGAACATGACATTCTTGTGTATTATTCCATGCAGTATATCATGCTATGAATATATATAGCTGGGAAGTTGTATGCTGCCATGCCCATTTCCTTAACCAAATTATGCAAGTTTTGCCTTTTTTTGGTTATGGACCCAATTGAAATATGGTGCCTCGGAGGCTGTTCCTAGAGGGTAAGAAAAGGAAACCTGGAAAAAGGGTTTAGGACTTAAGGTTAAAACTTTTTCTTATGTGATCTTTCTTACACACAAAGCATTATTCGATCAGAACAAAAACTACAAATACAAGACCCGTTGCGGCAATAAAAACAAAAGCTTAATACAAAACACTTTATTTAATCTTTTAACCAATTCATACTAAAATAAAACAGCATCACAGATGGACGAGTACTTTGTCCAGTGCCAAGACTCTTCTCCTCCCTTTTTGTGGGGTGAGAAAGAGCCAACCCTTAGTTTACTTTCTTGCAATCAGTTCGAATCTGGCCGTCAGTTCCAGTGAGTGGACTCAGGTTCCCCATTTTCACCATGGCACTAGCGAAATCCGAAAAGAAAGTTGCAGAGTTGGTGCTGTAAGTGGTAACCAGAGAGTCAGTAGAACCATTGTTGAAGAGCTCCTGGTCTGAGTGAAGAAGACCCTTCTGGTTTACCAAGTTCTTGAAGTAAGCATTGTCGAAACTAACAGGGCTCGTAACATCCAACGGAGAAAGGTTATCGTCGCCTCCTGAGCGTGGACAATTCGATTGCACTGAGGTCGCGTATGATGAGAGGATGTTGGTCTCGTTGTAGATTCGATCTCGAAATATGATGCACCTCCCTTGGCCTATAGTATGAGCTCCTGAGAGAGCTACCATTTCTTTAGCACTGAAACCTTTATTTGAGAATTTAGTTAAAAGGACACTGAGATCCGAAGTTGGTGATGGAATGTCACTGTTTGCTGTGCTTAAACTCGCGGTGGTCGAGTCTCTTCTGCCTAACTGAACTGTCCATGAAGGTCCACCCAACTGGAGGATTTAAAAAAAAAAAAAAAAAAATCACAAAAATTATTATATATTAATTAGTACAACATTATTTTCTATAAGAACAGCTTTTAATTAAGCGAAATCATGTTTAATTAATGGGTCCAAAGCTGAGTTTGTTTCATTGATACTAATAATAAAAAAATTTGCAGGTTTCTTAATTTTATGTTGCTTCTTAAGTAGTTAAGGCCAGATTTTGATCTGAAGTTTTCTTTTTTGTGGGTGTGTTTAATGTTGTTATGCTTACTGCGACAACGGAATCACGAGCAGCAACGGCTAAGATATCAGCACAAGAAACAATTCCGGGACAAATACTCTCCACTCCAGATTTGATGGTGTCGATCACGTCGAAACCCCTCAATGAATCTGTATTTGGGCCTGCTGTCTTTTCTCCAGTCAAGGTTGAAGTATCATCTAATAAATCTGATGCATCACATCCCTGTTGCATCCAAAATAATTATATTTTAATATATTAATGATAACAAATTAATATTATTACTAGTACGTTGCTAGCTACTGATAAATAATAATAATAAATGAAAATATCAATTATAAATTTATGCTGAATCATTTGAAAGCAATATATACTTTAATCAATTTTTCTTTGCTTGAAGACAATACTGTACTGAACATCTTTCAAAAGAAAAATACTAATTCATCTGCATATTTTGCCTTATGTGGACTGTGATGTCTCTATAATCTTTAAAATATATATATATATATATATTTTAATATGCATTATATGTTATATGCTAATTAAGATGTGTAGGAATAGGTGTTTCAAAATAGTCTTCATTTTTTATGGAAAAAAAATAATCATGAAAATTACTTATATATGAATATATTCCATGCACCTGTACATGCATTCAAGCTTTGAAGGTCCCTTTTTTGTATATATATAAATATATATATAAAATATACGGAGATGCTAATATAAGGTGTACCTGATGCAAAGATGCGTCAGATGATTTTCATATGATCAATTGCAGAATAAATTTTGAAAAATTAACTGTTGGATTGGATCGGATATTCATTTTAATTAAGTATGTCAGGCTTAACAAAAATCACAATAATCCAATGGTTGGTTTCTAAAAATTATAAATAGGAAAATCGGTGATTTTTTTGTTCTTTAAAATCTCACCGCTTTTTTCAATATTAGTTTTTTCAAAAACCGACAGTTCGATCACTGTGATTTTTGGCAAGTCCAACAACAATTTTCAAAATTTATTCTACAACTAGCCATATATATAAAAGTCACCTGATGCAAAAAGACACCTTATACTACATCTCTATCATGGATTCTATATTGATGGAGCTGCAAAGCATGAAGAAAATTGTCATGAGCCCCCATGCACCCCATCATGTCAACCTTCTAAAACATATAGGTGCATGCAGACACACGAGAGAGAGAGAGAGAGAGAGAGAGAGAGAACATGCATTAACAAAGCAATCATGGAAATGGAGACGAAGCAAAGATGCCCCCATGCGATGCTCCTTGGATACTGCATTAAACACTGCAGTCCTAATGGTTGAGAGAGCTCTTGGGCACGTGGAGTAATAGAAATCGGAGGATAATGCTGCAGAGGTCATTCCTCCAAACCCAAACAGAAGAAAGAACATAGAGAAACAGCAGAATGAAGAGGAAATCCCCATGATTTAATTTTCAAAAAGACAAATCGAAAGAGTTTAATTAATTAAAGAGATCGAAGAGCTTGCGATTTGTGTGTCTGACATACACCAATTTGAAGCTCTATTTATAAAAAGGCCATGGTCCAATGTCAAACTTCCCATTAATAAAATAATAATAATTGAATGTTGAAAAAAAAGATTACAAGCACTGAAAGTTAAGCATTCATTCATTGAAGGAGGGAAAGAAAGTGCTCCAATCCTTATCACTTCTTTTTTTCTTCTAGTTTTTAATTTAATTAATTAATCTTCTTTGTGGTCAAGTCGATTACTTCCACCATTCTGCATTGATTTATACAAGTGGATACACATGCATGGAGTCATGGACGTAGTCACCATGGGGAAAGGGTGGGCAACTGCCCACCTGACATTTTGAAAAAAAAAAAAAAAATCTACATCACTATTCCGTTGAGTTTTTTTATTCCGTCATTGATGTGCAACTTCTTGAGCGTAATAGTCATTTTACTGAGACAAACGCTAAATTGCTTCTTAGTGTGGCATGCTTCAGGCCAAATAATTATTTTTTTGCTTTTAACAAGCAACAATTGATTCGCTTAGCTACACTTTATCCAACAGATTTTTCTACATTCGATCTTACTATGCTTGACAATCAACTTGAGAATTATATTATTGATATACGCTGTTTTAGTGACTTTTCACAATTAGAAGGAATTGGTGCTTTATTTTAAAAAATGCTTGAAACAAAAATAAACATGCATAGCGTATCCCGGCCATTAGTTTACTTGATTTTAAGATTGGTACTTACCCTCCCAGTTGCGATTGCCATTGTAGAGACGGCATTTTCTACAATGAAAATGTTGAAGAGTCGATTGTGCAACCGGATAGGCAATCAATTGATGAATGATAACTTAATTGGATATATTGAGAAAGATATACTTGATGGCATTGATAATGAGGTTATCATACAATACTTTCAAAAAATGAAGACTCGAAAGGGACAATTGTAATCGATTATATTTTATTAATATAAATTATGTTTTGATGATTTATGTTTCATTTAGTAGTGTTTTTGTGCTTTTGTGCATTAAATATAGTTAATTTATTAGTTTTAATAGATACTTTTCATGTTATTTTTAAACGATGAAACCTTAAATTTCATTTTTTTAGAATTTCGCCCACCCTAAATACAACAAATCCCTACTACGTCCCTGCATGGAGTTAGGAAATTAACCATGCCCAGTTTAAGTTTTATTATAATTATTATTATTATTTTAATAAGAAGTTTGACTTATTACTATTAGTTTAATAAGTCACAACTGTTTGGATTTGGTTAAAAGATCGAGCACGTTTAATAAAGTTTTTTAAATGAATTGTGATATATGACACATTATTTGCATAGATTAAACTCCTAACTTAGCTAATTAATAAATTAAGTCTGTTAGCATTGTATAAGCGATATTTGGATTTGAATTCCAGTAGGGTCGTCAATCTTCTTCTGGCTCACCAAGTGCATCTCCAATGCTAAAAGTCAATTTTGTTCTTTAAAAGCCATTTTTTTTTCCTAGCTACTGTAAAAATGGTTAGCCATTTTTCTAGAGGTAATCTAATGCATAAGAGTTATTTTTTAACTCTTCCCTTACAACCAAGCACAAATCTAAAAATATTTTTAAAATAACAAATAAATAAATAAAAATTGGAATTTTTATGCACTTCATGCTATAAAATTGAATCCCGTGATATAAAACTCCAAACCCAGGAACTTTTGACTAATTTTCCCAAAATTATCATGTAAATATGACTACCAAGGGCATATATATATATATATATATATATATATATATATATATATATATATATATAAAATACATGTTTAAATCTCAAAAGTTTCACTTAGTGCGTGTGTCACAATACAGATGACTATTATTAAATCTTATGTAATGAGATTGCTACTTTATCATTAATGTAAAAGAAATTAAAAGAAAAGGAGGTACATGTGTTTCCTAAATTTCAAGTAAGAAATTAAATGCTGAATAGATAATAATTTTGACTATATATCTCTCTCATTCCAAATTACTTAATTTGATACCTAGCTATGTCAAATTAGGCCTATCAACACAATGAGATATCACATTTGTCACGTTGATATGACATGATACATCGATCAACACGATATACATAAATAATTAACATAACAATACCTTTAATTTTTTTTATGGACAAGTGATGTATCATTTGATATGAAATATATTACGACAATTCTATTCTTGGCCTTCCCCTTTTTGTCATTCTTTTTCGTTATCGATCCCTCGTTAATTTAACTAATTCAGAACACTTATTTTGAAAAATTGATCGTTGGATTTGGCATATTGGTCTGATCGAGTGTGTATCATGTTCCGATCACTCATTTAAGCCCAATTTTACATATTTTAAATTAAATTTAATTAGCTCGATCCGTATTTACAAACAAAATTACATAAATTAAATATAATAATGAAGCATGCATGTGTCTCAAATTTCTATGACCAAAAATATCATAGAGAAAACCTTTTTACTGTTGAAATGTACCAGAATGGAAAAATGTGAAGTGAATGGAGGATTAACTACCATGTTTAATATAGAAATAACCTGGTACACCATGTATGACTTTGTAATGCTTGCTTTCTCCAATAGGAAGGCCACGCGCATGGAATTTGGTGTGAACACTTTGCCATGGGAAATATTCTGATCATTAGTCAACCAAACACTACTCCAATGTTTTCTTTTTCCCTTTGCTTTTTAACCCCATCTTTTGCAAACTCCCCAAACTTTAGAACCTTCCCATTGCGCTTACAAGAAATTTTAGGAAACAACTAATAAAAGGGTCTTTAAATAATACAACCTCTTGAAAGTATATATATATATTAGCTTGGTCTCGGATTTTAGTACATGGAAGTGCAGTGATACTCAATTTATATTAATCTTGAGAAAGCTTATGAAAAGCGTATGTTTCTATTATTCGGCAAATTAAATATGACCGTTCGTCAGAAGGTGATATAAAATCACGGGTACATTCATACAATCAATTGGGGATCAACTGAAATAAAACTAAGAGGCTAGGCACAGTATTTTTTTTTTTTTTTTTTTTTGTTTTTTTCTAGTTGCATTTCGAATCTTTAACTCAACTAATTCTCAAACAAGTATAAAGTCTACCACACAACAGAGTTCATTCCACATCATTTAACACTCAAAAATAAAACTCGTGTCAGATTATGAGGCCATCGAATCGTATGAGTGGCCTTACAAGGAACGTTGAACTTGGAACTTTCCACTTCTTTAGGTATAATACCATGAGGGTTATCCAAGAGGCGCAACTTGAGGAGGCAGTTCTCACAGAGTAGGTGTCTCCTTCCTTCACTTTGAATTATGAATTCCAAGAGTTCAAGGTCTTACAATTTACCTATGGTTTTTCCTCTTTTGAATGGGACTGAAAGCAACCTTCACCAAACTTTCAAAAGCTTTCAACAAAGTGTAACATTATTATGAAAATTCATGGATTGAATTGGACAAGTAAAGAAAAAAATGACACACATACACAATAGGAAGAATTTGAGCTGATAAAATTGAAGTTGTTTCCTCCTAAAATTTTCAACACTGGTAGTGTTAAGCAGCATCAGTAAGTCTAAATTTCAGCAACACACAAAACTAGCTGCGGCCAATCCCTGATTTTTCGGTAGATTAGATGGTTTTGTTGTGTTCTTAATCAATGACTTTGATGTCTCAGAGCATCTCCAATGCATTCATTTCTCTATCTATATCCATTTTTTTCATTAAAATTTGGATCCATCCAAAACTTTATTCAAATTTCGATAAAGTTTATATATATGTATATATATTCAAGTGGCAATCAATAGCTTCCATCCAACTAATGCCCATAGCTTCATTGTTGTGGGCAAATTTTTTTTTTTTCTTTTTTTATGACGAGGGTGTCCGGTCCAGCTTACGCGCACCTCGACTAATCCCCAGGTGACCGCAATACCCTACTAACCA
The DNA here is from genome assembly GCA_017140935.1 of Hamamelis virginiana. Lineage (NCBI taxonomy): Eukaryota > Viridiplantae > Streptophyta > Magnoliopsida > Saxifragales > Hamamelidaceae > Hamamelis > Hamamelis virginiana. The sequence continues at coordinate 530,248 of JAESVK010000152.1, read as the reverse complement.
CTGACACCGGTTAAGACGTAAGGCAAATACTTTGGGTAGGTGGCTCAGAAGACACGAAACGGGAACCTCGAATTTAAGACGTCGAATCCCAACCATCTGAACTACCCTCCTGAATTGTTATGGGCAAATTCAATCAGCCAAGAAGCTTATTGCAAGCTGTCATGCATCGTATTTTAATTCAAAAGATTATTCCACTAGAAAACCGTACTGCGCGCATCCACTTCATAAGGCCCAAACCTCCCCACTGCCCATCCGGCGTGAGCTAATAACAATCCCGTAACACTTGCTACATTGGTGCTTATTTTAGGCACTCTATAGTTCTTAGCAGGGCGAGAATCGGGATTTTTTCTCGAGGGCCAAAATTTTAATGTAAGAGTATTATTTTTTATAAAATAGTCATTTTTATACTATATATAAAATTGTAAGTTTACAAAATATTAGCGCCAAAATCGCAATACCATAAAAATTTATATAAATTTATTTAGTGATAACACTATTCAACCCATGGATTTGGAAGGTTAAATAGTCTTTCCATCT
>JAESVK010000152.1:498518-529701 GCA_017140935.1 Hamamelis virginiana | reverse complement strand
CAGTATAATCCTAAGAGTTTGTTAAAGTTTGTGAACCATAGTTCAAAATAAATTATTTTAAGGTCATATATTTGTTCTAAAAATTCAATTGAGTATAGCCCTTTCAATTTAAACCCTTTTTGGGTTATTATATATATGATTCAAGTCTACTCAAAACAATTTTGTAAAAAATGAATTGTTCTCACCTTAATTGAGGAAGATAAAAATATAAATGCATGATGTTTATGTGAGCCTCCAGCCAAAATTCTCTCTTTCCTTCACATTCCCTTTAATGTATTCTCTCTTTTTCTTCTTTCTCTCTTTTCTCTTTTCGATAGCTACCTCAATCCCTTTCCAAAATTTTAATGCTAATTTGTTCCTTTAATTTTATTATTAAATTAGAAATGCGGGTCTTTAGAGTGGTTGTGTAAGATATACAATGTATAAAATAACAAGCTAGAATGATATTATAAGTTGTACATTACGTAAAGTGGTGACCTCGATAGGGCAAAATGCAGAGCATATTTTGAAAATCTGACCGTTAGGTTAAATGAACTGCTTATCAATTTCATGTTCACAAAAAATCACAGTGATCCAACGGTCGATTTATGAAAAGCTGAGTAGGGAAAAATGGCGATATTTTGAAGAACAAATTAAATGTAATAATTTTTCTGATTTTTGGCAAACATGAAATTGACAAACAATTGATATAATCTAACGGTCAGTTTTTCAAAATATGCATTATATTTGGCCATATTGAGAACATCTTATGCAGCTTTATATAAGGTATAACTTATAATAGCATCCCTATGTATAGAAAATTTTCAAAAAACCAAGGAGGACCATGGCCCCGGCCCCCTTCCCTTCCGCCACTGATTCTTAGAGCAGTTTCAAGCATTTTCCTAGTCTTTCCTTCAATGAATCGTTCCAAGAATCAAACCAAACGTTTCAAGGGATCTAAGTAAAAGATTCAAAAATTGTCAAATGGCATCGTCATGTTTTAATTTATGCAGACATTTTGATATATTAAAGTCTGTCGATAAGGCTTTGACAATTGACGTTACAAAAACTCTAAAGAATGATCATTAGGATATGTAGGAGTTCTTTTTTGACTTTACGAAGGCTTAGGCTTTTGACAAAAATCAAATGAATGTTTTAGTGTCAACAGCTTCACCACCTCAACCAATGTCTTTACACAATTTTTTTGTTTTTTTTAGGTGGGTTTGATCGAGCTCGAAAGGCACAATAGCCAGTCCAAGTTTACGGCATGCCAGTGATGAATTAACTTCAAAGACACGGAATATAAAAACATCAAGAAGCATATGTATTCTTATATTTAATGAATTTTTGGTTTTTAAATTTTGATGATAGGATTTACATGTAAACTCCAACCTTATTATAAGGCATTGGAAATTAAAATACAAGCCACAGAGTTGGACTTCGGGGAATTCCAATGATGACATTTTTACTCCGAGAAAAAAAGATAATGATGAGAGCACCTTCATAAGTAAATTAATTGACAAACTATCTTCTTTTAGGAGAAAATTAACATGCCCTACATTTTGATAAAGCAGTTTTTAAAGATTCTGGCCACGTTTGAAATTTCATTATAAAATATTTAAAATTTTATTATAATACTTAAAGTATATGCATAGGTCAAAGTTTAAAAATTCTCTTACATTCAACCAAAGTTGAGTAAATTCTCTATCAACTTAGATGGCCACGATTAAACTTTTACATTCAACCATATTTGAGTAAATTCTCTAATAACGAGTAAATTCTCTAATATCTTTGGCATCGCGTTGTTACACATAAAGTTCATTTTAAGATATTTTTGGACACTGACACCATTTTAAGATATTCTCACATCTTTTTGCTTAACTTATAACACTAGAATAATCTCAATTATGTGTGGAATAAGTTTTGAACTGTGTTCAAAATAGTTGAAAGAAAAATTCTTATAATACCACAAATGGAATTCTTGTCCATTCACAAAGTGTGTGGATCCCACATTCTATGGCAGAATCCACACCCACTCTCTAAGTTCACAAGATATCCAGCACTATTTATAACTGAAAATTTAAAAAGGCTATCAGCTATAGGGATCCGAACACCTGCATCATAGACGAACTCTTCACCTAAAATGAAGACACGACTCAGTACCCATTTGCCATTATAGTGGGGGATCCAGCATAATGAATGGAGATTTCTATGGGGGCACGAGTGTTGCTACCCACATGTAAAATGCATTTTGAGATGAGTAGTCCTTTGAGCAGTAAAATATTGCGCATGCGAATGCATTAAAAATAAATTTAAAAAAAATAGCCATGGTTTTAGCCTATACAGAATTGGGCACTGAGATTTTAACTCAAAAACTGGTTGAATTCTAATAACATAAAATGATGGTTTAAAGCTATTATAAATTTTTCAAAAGATGATTTTATTTGTTGGGGGATTTCTCTCCACACAATAAAAAGATATTCAACAGACCCCATAGCACTGCTATTGTTCCATGGCTACATCCACAAATTGTATCTAACGATCATATTTTGATTTTCATTTTGAAGACAGGCAACCAAAAATGACCATGACCCAACCAGGTGGGCACATTATACCTGAGCTAAAACATATATATCTCGCTATAAAAACTAGAATACAAACTCTTCCTCCTCTGCTCCAGTCGGTAGCGCTCTATCCCCCATCTCTCGAAGAGCAGCTGCTGTTGAATCACTTATGCCCAAAAGATACTGCAAGCGAGACAGTTTATCAGGCACTGGGTCACTCTTCATGTATATAGAGAAAAGATCGGCAAGCTCCTCTGGCACCTCCCATGATAGTGGTTCTGATGGTACAGCCTTGTCACAGGCTAACACGTCATTAAGAGAGGAAACCTGCAAGAACAGATAGAAGCATTCAGACATGGCTATCCACGGTTTGCAAACTCAAATCTCAAGAATAATCTAACAGGAAGCTACATAAGCAACTGATCGAGTTGTAGAATCCATACCACTCCTGGCCGATTTCTCTGCCTTAGAAGTGACACAGCCTGAATCAGCGAGTTTGATAATCTAGTTCGTGCAAGCTCCTGAACAACCCTTTTTGCCTTCTCAGCATTGATGTTGAGATCTAATGGGATTTTCTGATACACTTCCTCCTCATCGAACTCCCCAGTGCCCGACGAGAAAATTTCATCCACTGTTTTTTTGAAGAGGTTCTCTCGAAGACTCTCAGATATCATGTTGTCTAAATCGACACTCGCTTCCTTAAGTTCCCTGATCTGCTTTATACTTAGCCTCCCCTGACTGACAGCAGTTTCAATGGCCGCTGCTAGTTTTGTTGTTGTGATACTCTTTATTACCTTTTGTGCATACTGAGGCGGCAGGCCAACTTGCTTTTGCACCTCATTGAGCTGCTCTACCCTGGCTTTTGTCAATTGTCCATCAGCTAAAATCACCTCGGCTTGTTGCCTGAAAGCTTGCTCAGCTAAGCTCCTATGAACTTCCACAATCTCTTCGTCGGACAATCCTAGGATCCCACCAAGTTGGTTGAGCAAAAGGTACTCTGAATCATCCTTCTTTGTGGTGATTTGAGCACCAAATGGAATCTTGGTGACTTCTCCAGTTAAACAAAACAGCAAGTATGTCTTGTAAAGGTCGGTTCTCTCTCTTTCAGGGAGATCATCCTTGAGATTTATTTCTGTCTGACCCGGCTTCCCCAACTTCACGGCAAGTTCTTTCCCGGGTTTTATTTTTCGAAGTGTCTGAAGGGACTCCCATTCCTCATCCTCCTCAATTTGTTTTTCTTCCTCTTTGATAGGCTCTTCCAACTCCGTATCAGATGATTCTCCTTTTATGTCTGCTACCAATTCAGTCACAACCAAAATGTTGAATGCAATCATCTTCTTAAGTTCTCTCGCGGCCTCAGTACGGTTCCCAACTGCCCGTGACCGTTTTATGTAGTTCATGAAAATCTTCCGAACCTGCATAGGTAATAGAATCATTTGAAGAAATATCTTGACTCTGGATATCAATTAATCTTTTATCTTTAGCATCATGAATATTCTCACAAGAGTCAAATATTTAAGGTTTTGTGAAAGTCTTCAGCCCACCAATGGATCTATTATCAGCTTTACCATTCAGTAATTCAAGTGTCACCAGTCTCAAAAAAAAATGGACCAAACAAACATTGAACAAAAATCAAACTGACTCAATAGTTCCCAGTAAATTATTCAGACCAATCATTAACATCAAGTGATCAAAAATGATTTCAAGCGTATGTGTGCCATGATGCATGAAGTGTCATTTTTTTTATGGTGATACAACTCAACTAAGCCTTAACCCAACTACATGGGTTCAGGTACATGAATCCTTTTTTCCATTCAATTCTATCAAGGGTCAAATCATCTGTTAGATTCCCAACACAAAAGGAAAGACGAAAATAATGTGCAAGGTATGAACCTGGAGAAGGGAAAAGGAAAAAGAAAAATATATAGCCCATCCCAGCCAAACTAATCTTGTAAGACTCTCTCTTTCATCCTTTTTTGGGCTAAGATAAACTTCATAATAAGCATCGTAAGTTGCCCAAAATAGTACTCAGGCCGACTGTTGCACAATGTAAACTCCAGACTGACCTGGCTTAAAGTTAATACTCTTTTTTGGTGAAAACAGGTTAGAACAGCTTAAAGTTATACTCAAGTGTCTATATTTATATCTTACATAATAACTCTTTGTTGTGTGTTACTCTTTGTTGTGTGCTAAGAGCATACCCACCATATTAAAAATAAAAATGAAAAAAAAGTTCTGTGCAAAAACTATATTTGCTTAGTGGTCTTCAGTTACTCCTGTCATTTTATTATACGTGGTCCAATAATATTTTTGCAGTGGATAATGGTGGGCTATTCACTTGGGACAGCCCAAAAATTCTGAAGCCTGGCATAGAGGAGCTGTGTCTGGGGTCAAGGCTTCAAGCTGAATGACAAGTTCAGATTGAGTTTCTACACCTCAAACTGAGATCAAGCTGACCTCAGCCCGCCAAATTGCTCATTGATAAGACAACATTTAAAACAAAGATGGACTGAGTCCTGACATATGAAAAAAAAAAATGCTAAAGTTCCTTAACAATATATTCCAAACAGCACAGTAAGTGAATACTTACTGCCTTACTAGCAATTGACATGGCAGCCTCCCTTGTTAAGCGCAAGCCATGAGCAGCCTTTCTAACAGATTCCTTAACATCAGCATCATATCCATCAACACCTGAAGCAATTGCATCCTTCACAACCTGCAAATAGACAACTGGGCATGTTGGTGTAATCGAACACACATTTTTTAGCATTATGGCTAGTGGCAATCCACAGTTATATAAACGTCTTATACATACAGTATAAAAAAATGCAGTTTTTAACATATCACAGTTAAACATCTACAAACTACATGACAATAGAACTGAACAGGTCTACAAATAAAGCAAGTAAAAGCATACAAACAAAACTATGACAACCAAGAATTTTACATAGTAAATAACAAATAAAACAAAAAGGAAAAACACTGATTACCTTTTCAAACAAACTGCCGCAAATATCTGCATGAGCTGCTTCCACAGTTTGCTGAGGTACACAGAGCATAACTCGTAACCGCAGCAAAGCAGCAACATCCTCCTCGCTAATCTCTCCATCGGTTATGCATTGCTGGAGCTTTTGCCGGTAAATTTCTTTAAACAACACAAACATATCAGACTTTTTATTGGCACATAAATATTTGCAATTTGCACAAACAATGTCAAGAAACACAACATAAAATCCTTATTTCTTATTTTTCTGCTCCATCATACAAAACATGTTTGCACCTCACATTCATAGTTGAATAATTGAATCTACTTAATAGGCTTTGAAACTTGAAAATAATTGATATTGCAACAAAGAAAAACTTTGCCCAGTTAGCACTTAATCCGACATAAGATGTTATTAAATTTGTGATGGATAGTAAAAATAAAATAAAAGTTTAAATGAAAGAAGACGATGTCTACCAGTTCAAGCAATGGATATAATGGAAGTATTAGTATAGATGACAAGTATTACACTATATATTACCTTCATGAATCTCGCTGGCCTTCTTCGGATCAAAATGTAACTCATCGCAAAGATTTTGAAGGTAGGCTGCTTTGCTATCTGCAGCTTCTAAATTGCCACTAGAAACAGCCTGTGCAAGCCGTTTACGGTATACCTTTGAGGTAACATCCAGCATAATGGTTTCGGATTCTCGTTTACCTAAACCAAATATATTCCTCAAATGGTTCAACGCAGCAAGCTACAAGGAAAAAAAAAAGAGTAATAAAATAAGGGTTAAATAAAACAAAGATAATGTATGAACAGAGCTCAGGAAAAGCAAGTAAGAAACCAAGAGAAATGCAGAAGCATGGAAGAGAGAAACAATCCATTTTGATGGCATGAAACCGAACCCTAGTCACAAAGCAATGTCTCCCAACACCAAGCAAGGAAGTTCTTGCACCATTGAATTTTAAGCATATTAATTCATATGCTTGTGTGTCGCACAGAGAAAATTTTAATTAATGGTAGTATGAAATGAAGCGACATAGAATTTAACTACTGTTTCAGATATCCTACTAGATTTTATGTATATTGTCCACTTTGCATATTATTAATTATATATTGTAAAACAACATCCTATTTTACATGGACTCAAGTAGCATGTTGGATGCAGTTGTGCAACTACAGAATAGACCCATCTACCCTCCAAAATCTTAGGACATGCAAACTTAGCTAAATATCCTTTTTCTTTCTTCATTTACACCCTAGGTAATATGTAACACAACATGTTTTGCATGAATACATCACTTGCAAAAGATCCATAAAACATAGGAATACATTAAATAAGCATCTCAAGTGACATCTAAATGACAACTGACAGGTACTATGTTCTTCCCTTCTTTTTTTCTGGACACGCCTGTTGGGTATGTCATGTTTTGCCAGTTGTCACATATCCCAGACACGGCTATCCCTTAAATTCTCGTACCCCAAATTTGAACTTTAGTATATAAAGAGAGGACAATACACAACAGGAACATAAATTACAAGCCAAACTCTGTCTGCACCTTATTTTCTTCCATGCGACCACTAGACAAAGAATCCGTAACATATGCTCTATAAAGAAGCTTCAAGTCATCCATTTTTCTGTCATTGTCATATTCGCCACCTAAGCCAAGGATATACATTAATGTCACCTTGAGAGTTCAAGATGTAAAAGCATGGCAGCTCCAAGAGAAACAGGAAAGAAAATATTAATTAGCATCCCTACCGAATAAAGAAACCGGCCCAAGCCCACGGGCAAAGCTACCAGCATCTGGATGGTTCCTTAATGAGATAAGCAAATTATTAAATGCCAGTATCTTATCAAGCTCTTCCACGACTTGTGTGGCTCCCCTGCTGGAGACCTTATTTTATTAGAAGGTACATACACTAGAAGTAGCAAATTATAAATACCATTTTAACCAAACTTACTAAAAAAACTCAAGAAAAATGAATAAGATATCTTTCTAGATCAATTACTTGCAACAGAAAACACATGCATAAAATTCTCTCTTCCCTAGACATCCTGAAGGAAATATTCCATGCAAGCAGTTAACCAAAGAAAAGACTATCCAATAAGTTTCATGCGTTGCTTTTGAATCAAGTACTAATGATCATACACTGCTCTTGTCCTAGACTTCAATATATTGAATGCCGTTGAAATGTTTTCCTCAACTAGTTTTCTTGTATGCTCCTTAAACAAGTCCTCAGCAAGCTGCAAGAAACAGAATCTACCACATGAAGAATCAATTACAAATCAGATGCATGAGGTTTAATAATGACAACACATTGTAAAGAAGGTACCTCATCAGAAAGTTGATATAAAAGTTGTGCGTCTCTCAGGCTCACAAGTTGGTTCACATCAAGATCTAAACAAAAGATTTCAAATTTTATTAGCTTTCAAGGTACAAATCAAGTATATTAGTGTTATATAATCATTGTTCAATTCATATCATAAAATTATTTTTAAAAAAATTCAATAGTAAACAGATATTACGCCAAAATCTATGCACAACATATAACAAAATATTCCTGTTACAATGAGCTAAAAAAACAAAGAAGTTATTAACATATTGTTCCTCATTGGCATCTAAGGAACGAGGTTCGTACTTATTATAGCGGCAACACTGCCACAAGCTACCAAAGTTAGAAGTAAACATAGCACCATCTATGCACGTGTTGCCCAAGCCATCGTAAGCAACATCCAATATTCAAATGCAACCAACTGTAATTTAACAATTAATGCACTAAACCACATCTCACTTTATTACAAGAATGCAAATGACCATGTATTTATAGTCCATGGAAACTAAAAGTAACAATAATATGTTTTATATCACCATATAGTTATAATCACCATCAGATTAGGGGTATGGAGTAGGCCTTCTCCTCTTAAAGTATAAAACTTCAAGCCTTCACTCAGTGCCAGCAGTGGATCTTTTAAAAAGCTTAAACAAGCACAAAGAACCTCCTGAGCCAGGTATGGCATTGGCTATTGGTATATAATACATGAAACATATGATGATTGACTATGTTATAATTAACACCATATATGCTTATTCGCTTACAGAAAGAATTGATACTGGATATTGGATGGCAATTTCCCAGGTTTTTTGGGATACCCTGCCCAGCCCTATTGGGTGTGTCTGGGGCATTCTAAATGGGTAGAGCCGGGGTTGGTATACGTATGTATTATACTTCTTTTCTTTTACAAATCCTTAATGCTGGATGATTACCAATTTTATTTTTTTTACAATTAGATCTTCACTGTGGGATGCTTTTTACTCTCTATTTCTTACAAAGGTAAAGGGGAATCCTAAATCCCATCATCAAGATGAGAGAACCACTTCCCATTGCCGCCATAAGTTTCTTCGCCGTCAAGCTTCTCCACCAACATGCCTCTTTGCCGTCAAGCCACTTTGCTGTCAAGCCTCTTTGCCGTCGTCATCACCTTCAAGCCTTTTGACTACTTTTCATAAGTCAGATTTAAGATAGATCTAAGAAGACAAAAGCTTGCTGATGCCACCTATCTTGTGCACATTGATCAGTGGCCAATACCACTGCTTCTTTTTCTTGGGCTGGTCGTGGTTACCTTAGGTCTTCCACCTCTTTCTCTTAATCCCTTTGAATGGATTGTATCCCTCTCTTTCTCTCAATTGAAATCTCTCTTCAGGTATCCATCCTTTTTAACAATTGTTTATAATTTATATATATTTATGTGTGTATATTTCCAGATGAATAAAGGGGTTTTTGTTTGATCTTAAATTTCTTAAAAGTTGACACTACTTTTTGAGATCTGGGTCTTTTCTCAAAATTTGCAATGGTTCTTTCTCGCCCAAATCTCGATCTTGTTCTCTCTCTTAAACATACATGTATACATATTTTATATGAGTCCCGATCTAGTAAGCATATGCTGACCTTCGCAAAAGTCAGCATGAAGCTTATAGGGAATTGTGGGATGCATATTTTGAAAAACCAACCGTTGGATTAGATACCCTTGTTATGGATGTCACGTTTGCCAAAAATCACAGTCATCCAAAGTACTCAAAATACAAACTGTGAAAAATTATGACTGTTGAAAACTGTCAGAGTTTTTCTCAGTGACATATCTGAGAAACTGACCGTTGGATCACTGTGATTTTTGGCATGCATGACATACATAAGCATAGTATCTAATCCAACGGTTAGTTTTTCAAAATATGCATCCCACAATCACCTATGAGCTTCATGCTGACTTTTGAGAAAGTCTACAAGTGCTTATTTGATCATTTTTGTATTTTATATTATGGTAATGCATGGATTTATCTTTTGTAAAGAACTCAGAAATGTTGTGAAAATTCTTTAAATTGGGAAATTTTGGTATGGATCATGATTTTCAATTTTGGGCATTTTTAATTTTATTCGCTGAAATCACAAAAATTTGATTCCTGGTTCCGGTCGGGCAAGGAATGGGATGGGAGATCTCTTATAGAGTCGGGGATGGGATTTCTAGACTAAACCTATCCCAGTTTGGGCCAGGAACATGATGAGCGCTTCCTTATTGAGCCGGGGTCAGAAAAAAGGGAGGGGGCATCCTACACCCACCCCATTGCCAGCCCTAATCCTAGACATATCAACAACTGCTCAACCACTAATCAATGTATCTTGCCGGTAAAAATTGTAGCTTCACTAGGGTCCTGGGAAGCTGGGAAGCAACACAAAATACCACAAACTAATTCTAAATTCCTATGTTAAAGTTTGAACTTATCTCAAAACATAATTGCCAAAACTTCCTTAATGTCACAAGCTCCTATTTGTGAACCTCATATGACTATGATTTTCCACAGTATAATTTGATTTTTTTTCACTAAACAACACTGCCTCCAGTCTAGCAACTGCCTGAATACATGATAAGGTAAATAAGACTTACCACTGAGAGAGCCTACAAACAAGAAGCTCAAACCACAAAGCAAACAATACATAAAGAGGCCCACTTTTTGCGAAGTAATGGAAGTACCAACTCCCTCTAGATTAGACGTGGAATGGGATGCAAACCTCATTTTCTTACTGAATTGACAATCACAAAAGCTCTTTAATAAAAAGAGCAACATTGAAACTTTATGATTACGATTTACGAAGAACCTGCTCAAATGACATCCTTACTCAAAATAGCAGACTGACCATCATGGACTGAATTGGACACATGTTATAAAGTCTGGGAAAGAATTAGACAAGAACCTTCAAAAATATATATAAAATAATAATAATAATAATAACACCCTGTAAAGCAATAGCACAAAAGAGACTGGGCAAATATAAGATGTTTGGGAAATTGGGATGAACTTTTTAATCTTTTAAATGAAACAGACTGAACGTACTTTTAGAATGAAAAAGGGAAGAGAAAGAAGGAAAAAAAAATCAAAAAACTCCTAGGCATCCTTTAAATGTCTGGTAATTAGATTTCATAAGAAGGTATAACTAGTATGATAACAACTAGAGGAGAGATAAGTGAAATTCCAATCACAAGTTCACAAGAAGCTTTTACCATGGGTCAACATCAAGTAATTGTTTTTTTGCTTTGCTTTATAAAAGTCTATCACCTAAATCAGCTGCTAAATGAATTGGCACAATATTTACCTCTGCCAACTGATTTTAGCTTAAAGGCATACAACCGCTGTGCATTGTCACGTATAGCAACCTCAACCTGAAATACAGTAAATTTATAGCCCATGAAGCAATTGAATGGCACTGAGAAACTATAGGAAATTTAAAATAAAATCAAAAATCAAAAATAAAATTGATGCATGTGAACACATGGAATCTGCTCCATATTGGCTTTTGATGAAAATAAAATGGTCAGCTGATGCTGACCCTAAGAGATTGTGACTAAAGTTTGTATCCATTATACAGGAACAAGACAACAATATATTAGCAGAGAAACTAAATATCAGAACAACTGATAATAAAATACCTGTGAATCGGTAACCTTGAAAACACGCTTCCAAGGTAGTAGAAAAGTTGATGCTTCTCCAAACACAAGAGTTGAAACATAAATCAGCTTCTGAAATGCCTGCACTGGAGACTCACTAATAATGGTCAAGCTCCATATCTCCATTCAGAAGCCCCAAATAGACCTCAAAACTAAGTAACAATATGTGAGATAGCACGGTTTCAAGTAACCTACCCGACGCTGCTCTATGCTGTCATCACGATCTCCAGTTTCAAGCCTTTGCCTGAAAATCCGCCTACCAAGCTGAAGGACCAAAAGGTAAAAAACCAGTTTAAAGAAAATGGATTTCCAAGTCATGCTTCACATGCAAGCATAAGCCCTTCTAAATCTTCAGCCTGTTTACAGATAGCTAATGTAAGGATACCTCCATATGCATGGCAGCTGCATCCGGATCATCAATGCCCAAAGCACTTTTGAATTTGATAATAGTTTCAACCTCATTGCCTTGAAGATCTTCACTTCCCGATGGAAGAACAGAAGATACAAACCTTAATAGCAAAATAAAGGAAATAAATAACCAAGACATTTACAGGCAAAGCTTCAAATACATGTCCAACAATCTCAATCAACATTATAGCATATCTACAGAAACAATAAAATAAAACAAAAATAAAAAATCATGGCACCCGCACGTAGCAGTATACCAAGTTCTTTGAGAAAAGACACTAGATAATGAACAAATATTAAACACAAGCACGCTCGCGCACACACAAGGAAACTAGCATATGTTATCAAAGTACAAAAAACTGGCTAAAGGCAGTCTAGAAGTTGAGCAGATGTTGGATGTTAAATTGGATTGGATGCAACAGCAGGCTTTTTGTGGTCCACCCATTATTTATTACTGAGTCTGTTTGCTACAAGGGTGCCCTCATCCCTCTTGCCATGAGCTCTCCCATTTTCTATCTATTTTGGGCACCCAATACAAGATACGTGGCACGCCAACATATTTGTCACATTGAATGTGTTATACCGGTATAAATATCAGCCAAAATATGTAAAGATGGACCCACAATATAAGTAAAAACTGACAAAAAAATTCTGGTCAAACACTATCAGATTGAAGAGAACAACAGACTTCAATCACGCATGTGATATAATCACATGGCATTTTATGATGAAATTTTGCAAGTGATCAATTGAAAAGCACTCTATCCAACACTAGAGCACGTGTCTTGGGATTTGTGCAGCATCCTCTGGAATAGGGGGAGAGCTCATTAATACACTCATGCTCACTCACACACTGGGTTCAGAACCCATCTTCATGCTAACCCACCAACATATAACTATTATGCAGAAAAATAATAATAATAAAAATAATAATAATAACAATCATCATCATATTAATCTTTTGATTCATTGGGAATCCACAAATTTGAATAATTTGTTCTTGACTCACCGGCAATATAGATCACAAAGCTCTGCATTGAATGCCTCATCTTGCTTGCTAACACCATATCTAGAAGATTACACATTAAAAAATATATAGGAAAAAAAATCAGCCAGAGAAAATAAAAAGGAAAGCAAAAAATAATAATAATAAATACTACTCAAAGACAGTCTCTGACTGATAACATTTCGAAAGCCTAATTGTTTACTTGAACATATAAAGAACATCATTTGAGTAAAATAAGATTTGGCAAGTCCTTCTCGTATTGATAGTTTAAAAAAAAAAAATTTAATTTTTGTGAGTGACAGTAAAAATTGTGTAACTTTTCCTTGGGAAAATTCCCTTCTTTTTTTTTCTTTTTTTTTTTTGCATAAAAAAGCAGACATAAATTCTTGTAGGGAATGCATTCTTGCGAATATTGCATCACCCTAATGCAATATGAAAGCATCTAACTTTCTTAAAACCAAGTAAGTACAACAAACAGTTTATCCGACAACCCAAACCTACAGATATTGCGAGATATAATTAGCCAACGATAACTAAAATTACCACTAAAACCTAATGACTGTCAGCATTAATGAAGCTGAAAATGCAAAACAGAGAGAGAAAGAGAACAACAAGAAAATTATACATACTTTTTTGCAATTCCCTCGATATCTTCCTTCTTCAACGCAGCCGGATCATCGCAACCGGCCACATAATTATGTAAATTCGCCGCAGCAACCTCAGGAACGCAAGAATTCAAAGCGTAAGCAGCCGCACCACCCACTGCTCCAAATGCAACAGCGCCACCCAAAGCCGTGTTCCGAGTCCCCCCGAACCGAAACCCTAATCCGTATCCAGCAGCTAAAGCACCAGCAACGATGATAACCGAGCTCGCTAACCTGACAGGAGGTGACAAACCGTCGACAAGCGATTGAACACCCGAAAGCTCCTTCTTGCCTCCAAAGACATCAGAAGTGACAACGTCGGACGTGCCAGGCTGGTCGGAGCTGGTGGTGGAGCTTCGAACGACGGAGATTCGGTAATGACGTCGTTTTGTGAGAGAAATGGTGGATGAGATTCTGTTGAATCGGAGGGGGTTAGGGTTTATGAAATGAGCGAATAGAAGGGGACGCTGGGGAGAAGGAGCGGAGATTATAAGAGATGGACTCATTTCTCTCTCTCTCTCTCCTTCTGAGAAGAAGAGAAGGTAAGAAACTTGGAATATTTTTCTAGGGTTTGTTTGGGGGCTTTTATATGTATAGGGTTTAACGAAAGGAAAGAAGACGACTGGATGAGGATAGGGTAGAGAAGGGGGAAAAGGATAAAAAAACAGTGTAATAGTTTGTAATGTGATGAAGTGCGGTATATAACTGTAGTACCGTTTAAAACTGTTGCATAAGTGGGCTTTACATGCAACGATGGGCCTTTTCCGCCGGCGCTCATCTTTTAACGTTTTGTTTGGATTGACAGATTTGGAGAGAAAGGAAAGAGGAAAAGGAAGGGGAACACTTTTCTCTACATTTCTCTAGGAAAATTAGGTTGGGAGGAAAAGGAAAATTAATTGAGAGAAAGTTGAGAAATTTTGAAGCCAATATTTGATGTCTCTCCATCCAAGAGTAAATGTAGAAATAATGAAATGATATTTCCACCTATGTATAAGTATAACTAGCTAGGGATGTCAACGGGGCGGGTTTGGGACGGGTCATTCCTTTCCCAACTCCGTCCCATTTAAGAAAACTCCATCACATTCCCATCCCAAACCCGTGACGGGTCAGGATTTGGAATCTCATTCCTGTCCCAGTTAAAAAACCCCATCCCATTACCGTCCCGTCCCATTTACTATTTTCTTTATACTTTTCTCAATTTTTTCAATACCTAAATAAATTACAAAATACCTCGATGAACATTAAAAATAATTGTTACTTCTAAGAGTAAAATAAATTAAACCCCTTAAGAGGCATGATTGGAATTTAATTTTATTAAGGAGAAACTTAATTGTATAATACCTATAAAATAAATATAATAAAAACACATAAACATATATAATCGAGGCGGGGCGGGTTTTTAAGCCCTCATCCCAAACCCATCCCAAACTCTATAGGGTTTTAAAAAAAAATCGCAAACCCGTCCCTAACCCTATTAGGATGACCCCAAACCCTTCCCAATAGGGGCGGGGCGGGGCGGGGCGGGGCGGATTCCCGGATAAACCCGTCCCGTTGACATCCCTATGTATAACTTTCTTGTTACCAAACAAGAGAAAGTTTCATAATAAGGGATAATTTTGAAAATTACATACGGAGTATTAATATTCTCTCTTTTTTTCATTACAAATCAGAGTTCTTTTCTTATATGTACATACACACACATATAAACTTACTAGTAAATAAGCATGTTCGAGGCACGTGAAATAAAATATATATATTTTATGTTGGATTAAAAACAAAATATTATATTTTGCAAGGTTTATTTTTGTCAATGAGTTTAGAAGTTTTATACAACAATCAAAATCATATTTACAATGAACAATCCTCCACAATAATTATACAAATTGTGTAAAAATGATTATGCAAGGTTTATGTTGAATTAGCTCAATTTGTTTTTTGGATTATGTAAAAAAAATAAAACAAATTGAATATAATTTTACTTTTCATACTTTTAATTCAATAAGATAAGTTTTGTACTCTATTAATTTCTCAGTAACTTTATTTTTTATTTTTTGGTGCATTACAAGGATATAATTTATAAAGTAATTAGACAACAATATGTTAATATTACATTTGTTGAGAAGAACAGTATAAGTACGAGTAGAACTGTAGAAGTATGTGAAGATATATTTCCTGAAGAACGATCCATTGGTACAGAAAATAGATTCTCATCTTCCCTGAGTGTAAAGCACTTGTTTTAAAATTGAATGGTTATGAGTACGAATCTTGGCAACTCCTTGAGATTAGGTTATGAGAATCAGGAAAGGAGAATTAACTCGTACCAGAAACACGCTTGGGAATGCTTTTACAAGTGTTAACAATTACCTGAAGCAAGATCTCTAATAGCGAAGGGGTATTTTACGCGGACACAATGCTTGGGTGAAGGAGAGTTGTGACTGTTCATGGTCTCAACAATGACTGTTTTTTTTTTCTATGGTTTCCAGAAAGGGTATTAAGCTTTGTTATTTGGAATGTAAAGATAAGGATAAATGTGTAATTATACTTACAAATAGTGAATTAAAAAAATGTATATAAAAATTATAAAATGTTTTTTTTTATATAGTAGTAAGATAAGATGTGAAGATTTGGATTTTTAACTAATATGAAATCGGTATTTTGAAAAAATGGTAGCTAGACTAGATAAATTTTTTGATTAATTGGCGATAAGTCCTATTTTAAAGTATCACCATGCTAATGTAACTCAACCTTTTTTTAATTCCAAAAGTCCTATTAAATTACTTTTTGTGGTATAAGATGCTAAAACTATTAATGATTTATTAAAGATAAATCTACCCTTTCCATACCAAAATATATCTCATCTTTTTTCAGCCTAGAATTATAGGAGTAGCAAAATTAGCCCAAACCCATTTAGTAGTAATGGGTATGGGTTGGTACATTTTAATAAATGGGTCATAAATGGGTCACCCAATTAAACTCATTTATAATTGGGTTGGATATGGGTAACCCTTGGGTACCTAACTAATTAAACTCATTTATTTGATTTTTGTTCTTAAGTTTGTGACATATAGCCATTTAATTAGTACTATGTCTTGACTCATGCTCATATATCATGGGACGACCCGACCCACAAACCCATATATCATGGATCGACCCGTCTTCTTCTTCTTTTCTTTTTTTTAAGGCATATACACGACAACAAAAAAATTTAAAATAAAATAAAATTGCCGCATTTAACAACAAAATTTAACATGTCATATTTATCTTTTATATAAAAAAACTAGTACCATGTATTAACTCATTTAGACTCATACTCATATATCATGGGTCGACCCGACCCACAAACCCATATACCACAGCTCTACCCTAAAAAAAAAAAAAAATGCATATACACGCGAACAAAATAAAATAAAATTGTTGCACTTAATAACAAAATTTAACATGTCATATTTAAATTTTCAACAAAAACTGCGTTCTTACAGTTATTCTAAATCTCACAATTTTACAGTCAGTTTTTTCAAAAACCAGTCATTGGATCATCCTGATTTTTGGTAGGCATGACATTTATAAGATGATTATTTTATCCAACGGTCGATTCTTTAAAATATATTCTGCAACTGACCCTACAGAAGCGCAGAATGCCAAAATATATAAAACTAAAGGTTTTTTGACATAAGGGCACATGATTCTCTTTTTGGCCAAATGTTACATATTTTTACAATGACATTTTTCAAAAACCAATCGTCGGATCACTGTGAGTTTTTGCAGGCATGACATATAGAAGAGGGAAATCTAATCGAACGGTCAGTTTTACGAATTGTCATGCCTACAAAAACTCATAGTGATGCCCCTCTTCTGTATGCAAAAACTCACAGTGATCTGATGGTTGGTTTTTGAAAAAACTGATTGCAAAACTGTAACATTTTGAATAACTGTAAGAATGTAGTTTTTTGTTGAAAATTTAAATATGACATGTAAAATTTTGTTGTTTAATACGGCAATTTTATTTTATTTTGTTGGCGTGTTTATGCGTTTTTTTTTTTTTAGGGAAAAAAAAAAAAAGGGTCGACCCATTATATATGGGTTGATGGGTCGGCTCGACACATGAAGAGAGATTTCGAACGAGATTTGTATAAATATGAGATGTTAAATTTTGTTGTTAAATGCGGCAATTTTATTTTATTTTTTTGTTTTTAAAAAAGGTCGACCCGTGATATATGGGTTCGTGGGTCGAGTCAACCCATGATATATGGGTATGGGTCTAAATGAGCCAAGACATGGTACTAGTTTTTTTATATTGAAGATAAATATGACATATTAAATTTTGTTGTTAAATGCGGCAATTTTATTTTATTTTAAGTTTTTTCGTTGGCGTGAATATGCATTATATATATATATAAAAATGGGTCGACCCATGATAAATGGGAATGAATCTAAATGGGTCAAGACACGGTACTAGTTAAATGGGTCATGTACATTTTGTGGCCTAACCCATTTAGACCCAACCCAAACACACCCATTTGTCATCCCTAAAACACATACAAAGTCCCTCTACAATCCCCAGCGCTGATCGCTCGATGGCAAGAGCAGTGGAGCTATTAGGATTATACGCATGTTTAGCTTAGTCTATGGATGTTGTTCGAGTTGATGCAAGACATAGATAAATCTAAGGCTCTTTCTATCTCTCTATAATTTTCCCTCTCTAAACATATGTCTCTAAGTAAAATATGCATTGAAAAGTGAGAAAAAGAGGTAGTGTCAATAGGGGTGTCCTTCGGCCGATTTATGCATTAAAATCTTAACCAAACCAATCACCTCGGTTTGAAAAAAATAAAAACCATGAGGAACCGTGGGGTCACCATAACCGACCAAATTGGGGGCTATTTTTCAGCTTGGTTAGGTTAGTTTAGATCAATTTTGCAATAAATAATATAGGCCATTGATGTAATGTAAATAGTCTCATCTTGATTGAAACAAACAAAAAATAGCATAATTGATCTAATATTAAATTGCTTTCATAACACAATTCAACCCCATATCATTCCAAAAGCATAATTAAAGAGAGAGACTTTCTTTTCTTTGGATAAATAAAAGAATATCTTGAGAATAATAAACAACCCTTAAACCCAATAACATCTAGAGAGAGAGTTTCTTACTAAGCCAATTAATTTATCCAACAAACTTTGTAGGCTAAAGCCTCAAACACCCAATCAAAACCAAAACAAATATTATATATATATACATATATATATATATTATAATTTTATTCTGCCGATTCGGTTCTCCCCTCAGTTCACAAAGTTCCAACCGATAACCGAACTGCACAGTCGGTTTAGCAACCCTTTAAAATCGTTGTGAACCATGATTATTAGAAAACCAACCAAACAAGATGGTTTGATTTGGTGTAGTTCGTTTTAATCAGTCCCGTTCGATTATTGAACACCCCGAAGTGTCAATTATACATAAAAGGCTTGTGAAGAAAAGAGTGCCTTGGTTTGAAAACAAGATCAAGGACATAAAGATACAACAATAAGATCAGTTTTTTCTTTTCTTTTTTTTTTTTCTTTTAATTCAAATGATGGATTATATATATATAAAGATGTGATCCTCTTGTTTTTGTTTTTATTTTTGTTTTCCAAAATACAATGAGGATTTGTTGTTGTTTTTCTTAATGATGCACAGTAGATGTTTGATCAAATGCCTAAAAGAAACGTTATTACACTTAATTTGTTCCAATATAGTGAACTTTTGGTCCTAACATAGTAAACTTGGGTTCTAGCACAGTGAACTTTGGTTTTCAGCACAGTGAACTTGGTCGGTGTAAAATTTTGGACCTTGAACATTTGCACACATAATTTCAATCTCCTTAATAATTCCTCAAACACTTAACCACATTCAAAGCATAGCATTCTAAATAGAAATGTACAAACCAATCTTAGTAGTAAATTGATCGAACTCATTCCCTTAGCGCATAGGCCTCAGTCATTTGAGCATTCTTCCTATAATCAACATTAATTTTAGGATTTTTGTAATAAAATTGCCTACACAGTCTCAAATATCTACACCAATTCCTCCCTTTTTGAAGTTTTCGACCATGCCCCCATCTACATTAACTTTGAAGAATGAAAAAGGTGGAGGAATCCACCTAATTTTAACGACATTGAGCTTGAAGAACTCACCCTTTTACCATTACCTACCATAAATTATTCTAATACTATAGCAATTGGCACTCATCACTATTGGGTTTGGCACACACTTGATTTGGATCCTAGGTGACTTTTAAAAAATTCAAATCATTTTTTGCCTTCCATAAATGCCAAATTATATGATTCCATATATATAATAAATAGTTTTTCTTGTGACACTTTTATCATTTTTATAGTGATAAAATATTTAAGCAAATTTCTTTTTCTTTAATTTCTTCTGCTCTATCTATCAAAACAGGTGAAGACAGCAGAATTTATCATCAAGTATGATAGCAAAATTCTTCTATGTAGGGGTCACAATTTATCAATTTTCATGTTAAGCTAGCCCAAAGCACTTTTTATTTATTTATTTATTTTAATATTCTAATAATAGAAGTTAACCAAACTTTTTAGATGGGATTCAAACGTTTTAACCTATTGGGATTAGTTTATTACCAAATATTTTTTTTATTTTTGAAAACTACATTTTGTCCCCCCTAAGCTATCACTATGTTCACATTGCCCTGTGTGGTTTTAATTATAACACATTGCTCCCCTATAGTTTCAAAATGTGACAAATAACACCCTTACGTTCGTTGATCGGCAGTGAAATAAAGAAATAATGGTAGACAAACCCATTTCTAGTTGACAAGCCATCCATAAAATCCTAGTGATGGAGAATTAAGAGCGAAATTCATAAATAAAAGCTTAGTAATAGAGAATTAAGAGTGAAATTATAGAGGGATAAACATACGTAGTAATGGAGAATCTGATTTCTATAATCAGAAATAAGTCTATCAACCATTATTTATTTGTTCCACTGCTATCAACGGATACAATGGTGTTATTTGTCACATTTTGAAACTATAAGGGGGCAATGTGTTGCAATTAAAACCATATAGAGTCAATCTGTAGCACGGTAATAGCTGAGGGAGGCAAAATATATTTTTTCTATTTTTTTTGAAAAATTACAAATTGATCCCTACACTATTAATTTGAGACACATTGACCTCCTACACTATTAATTTGAGACAAATTGCATCATTCTATCAGTTAATTAGATATCCGTTTAACAAATTGAAAATCAAGTGCGTTTACGTGAATGTATTATCCTAGTAACATTAAGTGAATATATGAATGCACATAATTTTTTTTTTCTTTTATATAGATGTCCAATTAATTGACGGAAGGTTGCAATCTGTCATAAATTAATAGTATAGAAAATTAATATGTAATAATTGATAGTTCAAGTGTGTAAATATTTTTCCTAATAATCCAAGATAAATATGTAATTTATATATTTTTTTTAAGGCAAAAAAAAAAACTCTTTATCATCCCTCGGCGTCTCGACAACGTTCAAATGGCCGTGTCTTCTCTGCGATTCTCTCTCACGCCATGGATGATAACAAACCCAGCTTTCACCTTCCGAATCTCAAAACCCTCAATACCTCTACTAATATTTTCCCATTCATCTTCATCTTCCTCCTCCACTCAAACCTTAACTCCTCCTTCTTCAAACCCACCCGCCGTCCATCTCGCCGATGACAAATGGGGACCGTTCCGAAAGAAGAAAGTCGTAATGCGTGTCGGCTATGTCGGTACCGATTACAGAGGTGAGCTTTACCCTCTTCTCCCCATATATTTCTGGTTCGAATCTTGTGTGGTCTTTATATTTATTTGTATTTATTGTCAGGTCTGCAAATGCAACGAGACGAGCACTCGTTATCGAGTAAGATTTTCGTTCTTGTATATCTTTTCATTCTCAGGATTATTTTATTTTCTCGGGAAAATTGTCCCTTTGAAAGAATTTTATGTTATATGCTTTGTTTGGTTGCTGAGAACATGTAGGAAATAGTAAGAGTCCCGAATTTTGAATCTGTACATTACATTGTTTGGGACTTGAGGAAAGATACACGCACACCCAAGTGAGCCTAATTCCACTACTTAGCTTTTAATCGAGCTGAGTATTTTGCATTTTTGTTTCCTTGTTTGGTTGCTTAGGAAACTCATGAAAAGAAAAGAAAATGGAAGTAACAAAACTCATGTTTTATGTTGTTTTGGCTTCAAAAAAAAAAAAAAAACCTGAAGAACTTACCTAAACAAAGCCAACTAGTTTCTCCTGCTTCATTATCCGAATTGGAGGGCTTTATATGCGAGTTTCCCTTGGCCTTTCTTTAACATTTTTGTATGTAATGAGCTTCATGATTGGTTGTATACTTCCTTTTTCAAATTATCATAATCCATGCCACTTAATGTTCCAGCACTGTAGGTAGTTTTAGCCGTTCTAATTTGGGTGAGAAGAGACCCATGGATTTATGGGACATAGTATTACAATATTCAATTTAAAAGAAACAATGATGCAGACGTCTGAATGATGATTTTTATGTAACTGTTGGACTAAGGCCGAACATGTTATCATTTTATTTTGACTTTAAATTATAACAAAAAATTGACTGCATCACATACTTAATCAGCATAGCTAGTGTAGAAGGGATCTCGCTAAAGCATTACAATTTTGAAATGTAGCTATTGAAGAAGAATTGGAAAGTTCCATATATAAGGCTGGTGGAATCCGAGATAGTAATTTTGGGAATTTGCACAAGATTGGGTGGGAGAGAAGTAGCCGAACTGATAAAGGAGTAAGTTACTTGTTAACCATCTTAGTATTATATTATTTGCAAGTGCTTTTGCACTATATATATATTTATTTGCAGCAGAGGAGTGCTAATGCTTTCATCTTTTTTGTTTTGGTTGAATATTCTAGGTTCACTCCTTGGCAACTATGATATCCTTAAAAATGGAAATCCCTGAAACTGCATGGAAGGGAGACCCTAATGGCATTGCTCTGGCAAATTATGTTAACGCTTACCTTCCTAACAATATTAGAGTTTTCAGCATTTTACCTTCACAAAGGTGAGATTCAGAGTTTGCTATTTTTTCAAATAATCCTATTAACTTTTATGCATAAAAATAATAAATAGGTGATATTCATATATGCTTCTTTGAATTATATAAGAAGATGTATTGTACATGATTTTTAGTATATTAAATGTGAAGAAGACAACATGGGTAGAAATATTAAACTATAATAAAGATCAACAAGATCTATTGCTGCTGGGAAAAGAAAGATAAACTACTGTTCTGCTTGCTATCCATGTGTAAGGTAGTTCAAAAGATGAAGTACCACTGGTAATTGTGATATGAATAACCCCCCCCATACACACACACACACACACACACACACAAATAAATCACAAATGTTGGATTTATCTGAGGATACTCTCATTAGATATCTTACTGCTGTGACAATGGTTGGGTCAAAACCAAACTTATCTGACAATCTTGAATCTTCCTGAAGGGGCCTGTAGACTAATATTTACACAACTATTGTTACTGAAAACTCTTGTCCCATGTGGGAAATCTGTTCCCTAGATGGATGGGAAACCCCTCTAAAACTTTCAGGGAAGCATGTATCCAATGAAAAATTTTCATCATTAGAAGCACTTAGAAAACATGATGGTTTACTGTTGGAAATTGTTTCTAAATCTTTTGGAACAAGGGTTTCCCAATGTTATCATAAAATTTGTTTATGGTGGAAATGTGGAGAGGTTCGTCGACCTTCAGGTTGGCCGTTGGCCATGCAATGATGATGGGATGGCGAGAGAGTGGACCATGGAGGGGGGAACGGAGAGTCCCAGAGACAAACGAGGGAACCAAGGCAGTGGAGGGGACCGAGGTCGATCCTGAGGTCGAGGAGTTGATGAGTTCGACCCTAGGAGAGGACTTGCTGAGGTTGACCTTGGGGTCGGGGAGAAGTTGCTGAGGTCGACCCTGAGGGTGAGGACTTGCTGAGGTCGACCCTAGGGGTGGACTTGTTGAGGTCAACCTTAGGGTAAGGGAGCAGCAGAAGGTTAGGGTCTAAGGAAATGTCCAGGGGTAAGGATTGAACCCATTTCCCCCTGAGTCGAGGTTGAAATTGATCAACGTGGCGCGACCTTAGTGGTTTTGTGTATACCCCCGTGGGAGTGGGAGTGGGAGTTAGGAGATTTCTACCGTCAACAAAATTAAAGAAAAATCCCTTCACATTCCAAGTGTCGTTTAGTTTGCATTTTGGAAGAACTTTTCTTGCTTTTTAGAGGAAAAAATGCTTTGACTTTTTCTCTTAAATTCCAAAAAAGTACTTCTAGAATACTAACCAAACAGTAACTTGGAGTCTTCATACGTTGTCTAAATCAATCTTACCTATTTTAACTCATTTTCTTATTAGGAGTCTCTTTGGGTTACCCAGTCATCTCTAAACTGTTGTCCCTAATCACATTTCCTAGAATTTTATTGACTTACCCTTTCTGTTTTTCTTTTTCCATGCCATATCTTGTTTCCGAAACTGGTAACCATGCCATATGAAGTTTGCATGTATTGAAACAGCAAAAAGAGGTCTCATTTGTTTAATAAATGTTGGGTTCTCTTAATTGTTAATGGAATTATCAGGTGGGAAGACCTTACCATTGTGATTGTTCCAGGACCTTGGTCTACTACACAAAAGTGTTTGAGTTTTATCTTTCTACATTGTCTAACAAATTTACGACTTTTGTCTGGATGAAATGTTTTAAACTTTTGTGGAGTTGGTATAGAATAGAAGTTTCATCTTTTATGACTATTTTGCTTTCCCTTTCTGTTTTCTTATCCCTTTTTTTTTAAATTTTATTTTTGGTCACCGGTTTTCAGGACCTTTGATGCTAGAAGGGAATGTAGTCTCCGGAAATATTCCTACCTCCTTCCTGCTGAAATCATTGGAATTAGAAGTAACTTCCGCACAGCTGAAATTGATCAGCATCTGTCAGACTTCAATGATATATTGAATGCTTTTGAGGTATGGCTTTCTCTTTATGTAAATTTCCCCACCTTTTTTTGTGTATTATGTGGTTGAAATTGGCTTCTTCCTAGAGTCTTAGACCAAAAAGAGTTGCTTTCCTGGTAATGAAATTCTTGCATCATCTTTAGCAGACACATGCCTATCTCAGTCCTTTAAGAAATCTTATATGCTAAAAAGGTGTGCATATTGCGCACAAGCATGCCAGGAACCTTACTATCATAGAGGTCTAGGTCTTGCTTGACAGCCATCATCTCGTGTTTCGCAGTTTTGGATGGTGATAGATGATACGATGAACAGGAGAAATTATAATATATTTTGCTCTTTTCATTAATATGGGATTGTTGATTCGAGGATCTTTTAGCCTCTTACAAGAGCCCTGTAATAAGGTAGGTCCTTCTGCTTTGTAATTGTGCCTTGATGCTATGGTATTTCTGGGGTATAGCTCATGGTCTTTGTAGGGCATAGATGCAACCTATTACCTATGTTATTCATGCTAGAGATCACTTACACACCCATGTTGTGTTTGTGAATGCCTTTTGCAGGGAGAACATCCTTTTCATAACTATACAATACGATCCAAGTATAGGAAATCTGTGAAAAAGTCTCCAGGCAATGGTCGTGTCTCTAGAAGAGCAAGATCATCTGAGGGGGCTTTGTCGTCTGAGCTAGAGGAATGTGATAGAGAAGAAAATGTTGCGATTAATGGAGCAATTACATCAGATGTTGAGGGAGAGAATCAAAATTCGTTGGAGTCTAGCAGCTTTGATGAACATCTAGTTGGTACTTGCAATAAGCATGGGAATGTTTTCAAGGAGCGAAGTTCCCATTCGGTTGTTCGTGCAAGATGGCTACATGAACCTGACGAGACAGATAGAATCAGTGCTTCTCACTTTAGAAAGATTTTTCGCTGTTCTTGTGGAAAGCTGGAGAAATCACTTGGATTTGATTATGTTGAGGTCTCCATATGGGGAGAGTCTTTTATGTTGCATCAAGTAAGTCTCTGAATTAAATTCTCTCATGATTTTTTATCCATTTCATATTCTCTATTAGTCATGTACTTCAATCTCAATTTAGATGTAGTACAGACACATGGCAGTGTAGACACGGCAACATCTATTGTTTGGGGTGTATTTTTAGGTGCAACTTTGGGCTAGACTTACATCACATGGAGTATGTGTTTCATTTTCTAGAATCTCTCATTATCAAAAAGATCAACCACTTCACATCTTGTCTGGTGGTGGAGAGCCCAAATAAACTTTATATAGTTTGCCTAGAGATCACTTCATGTTGAACTGATGCTTAAAATGAGCAGCTATTGTTTGCTTTGTAGGATTAGTTAAAAGGTGCCATTTTACGACTTACATGTCCCAAGCACTGTATTGAGAACCTTTATTGTTAGTCTTAAGGAAATGCATCAGAAATTGACAACTATTAGTCATTCTGGTAGCCTTTAGAAGTCGCTATTCATTGAAAGTTGAATTTCTGTCACTTTGCCTAAAATCGCACAATTTAAGGGTCATAGACTGATCACTGTTCATCCGTGCTCATACTAGTCATTTGATTTGTTCTTTAGTTCTATATAATTGGTGGTTATACTTCTTTTGAGGCCTTTAGAACTAGTTGTACTGGTAACTTTTGCTGCTGGCTGCTGCTCAATTAGACATAAATCTCAAAAAGAAAAGAAAAATGCTTATTATGGTCTCTTTGTTCTACTGATGCATCTTGCAAATTTTTTAACATTTTACATCATAAACTTGACCAGATCCGCAAAATGGTTGGAACGGCAGTGGCAGTAAAACGCAAATTACTCCCCAGAGATATTCTGACGTTGTCACTGGCTAAGTTCTCACGGATTACGTTACCCCTTGCTCCATCTGAAGTTTTAATTTTGAGGGGAAACAGTTTTTCGTTGAGAAATCAACCTGGTAATGTAATGAGGTCTGAACTGCTGACATTGGTTGAATCAGAAGAAATTCTCAAGGCAGTTGACAAGTTCTACACGTCTGTAATGTTGCCTCAAGTTTCTAAATTTCTGGACCCAATGAAATCTCCTTGGAAGGAATGGGTCGAGATATTGGACCAGAAGAAGAACACAAGCATTCCAGATGCAGAGTTGGATGAAGTCAGGCATGCTTGGACATTGTGGAAGGAAAAGTTTCAGAGCATAACAGAAGTTGCATCACAGTCTTAAATTAGTGTGTGAGAAGAGGTATATAGTTAAACACCTCCCTGTTTCTTTCTGTGCCAAATCCCAGAACCCCAAGTCACAATCTTGAAAGGTGCCTCCCTCATTCTGTTGGGAAGAATGAGAAAATGGCATGCTGAAATGGTCCCTCATATAATTTCCACTTGCACATTTGAGAGTATGGGGTACAAAGTATAGTTTTTGAATTTGTAATTGATCTAATTTTAGTCAAATCATGCCAAACACCTTACCAATGCTTTTAATAGTCTTTAAAAGTACCTACCAAACACTACATAAGTAGTAAGAAATCACTATTTTAAGTAAAAAAGATTTACATAGAAACATAGAAAAACTTCTACTATGTTATGTCGATATGTTGAAACCATGCCATTTCCTAACTCCAAATTGTGCCCTCTTGCCTTGCCATCTTCAACAACTCTTCAAATGTCGCCTCTGTATGTCTCAGCTTCAACTCAACCACCTTGCCTTTGCCTCCGATGGCGGAAAGGTCCTCAGTTGGTTTTCCGGCATTCTGGCATCGCTGCAGTTTACCTTCTTCTTCTATGACTCGCCCTCATGATGGGTTCAACTATTGGGTTGATTGGTTATGGCCTTCAGTATCTCTTTACAACAAACCAAATCTTTCCTCTAGCATACTGGCATATCTAGCTGCTTCACGTATACCTACCCGACCACTAACTCCTCCCCCTTTAACTCCACCCCACTGTCACACCACAACACTCTATAGTAAATCACCCATTTGTCTAACATCAAGGATTGAGTGCAAAGATTCAGAAATGTTCTGGTCATCATTTGCTGATTTTACCAAAATCGACAAAAACTAACAGCCATTTGAGTGTTTGCTAGCTAAATTCTAAAGTCAATAAATGTTGACTAGAACATTTCTCCAGATTTATATAGATGTTAATACTTTATTCTCCTCCTTGCCTTAGCTTTTAAAAGAGCCAAAGCCTATTTTCTTGTTAAATCTTACCTTTAGTAGGTTGTATTATAGCTGCACCCCATGTTGCAGATATCAATATTGGAAATGCCCAAAGATTGGAAGGTGGGTTTGTTGTGATGTTTGTGATAACAATACCCACCGGAATTTATGCCGTGATCAGCAGTTTGGGATTGAAGTCAAGTGGCTTTTTGCCGTTCAATAATTCGATAGGAACTGGGTTGTTCTTGTTATCTTCATTAGTACGTAGTTCGGTTAATTAGCTGAGAAAATCAAAGATACATTCAAACAAAAATGGGTAACTAACAAGAACATTACTCCGGCCAGTTCCGATCACCCATCATCGGAGTAATATTCTAGAGGTATTAATGATCTCGGTCACTACAAAGACAATAATATGGACGAATAGAATTGGGACTATTGTAAACATGAGTAAAAAGATGTTGGATCAACCAATGAGGCTTAGCTCAGTTGGTAATAAGGTAGGATGGGATTTGGGTAGCTCTCTTTCATTGTAATTGATAAAATAAAAAATGAAAAAGACAAAGAAGGGCTAGTGTACCTAACCATCATCTTTTAGAATTTCTTTCAAAATTTTTAAATTTAAATTAGATTAGCTTTTACTATTACATGGTTTTTAAATAAGCTAATTTAGTGTTGGTTTTAAAAATATAAAATTATATTCGTGTCTTATTTTCTATATAAGCTAAACAAATTTACAAAAAAAAAGAAAAAAAAGAAGGAGAAATGGAAGTACTAAAGAGTGGTAAAATTGAAATCAGTCATATCAATTTTCACCGGACTAGGTTTTCATGTTTGTTAAATAATCCCTTAGATTATGAATGTGTTATTAGGTATACTCTAAACAAAAAAAAAAAAAAATAGAAATGTTATTAGGTATACCAATAAATTTATCAAATTCATTCCCTGAAGTGCCTTTCACAATCTTTTTCGAAGTTTAGAAAGGAAAAAAAAAAGATAAAAGATAAAAAAGAAAAGAAAGAGATCACCCTTTTTTTTTTTTTTTTGGTACGACGGTTTGGGATATCCTGGGTCACTTGTGCATACCAGATTAAGTCCCCTCCCTAACACTCTTAAAGACAGACCATCCATGCCAAGACTAGGAGATTCACAAGAAACAATTTTCACAGCCAGCCGTTATGGGTTATCCCTTGGAGTTAAGGGGTCATCTTTTCTATTAACTTCTATTTTGTTATTGTCTCATCAACCAATTAATTACCTATTTTCTATTAGGAATGATGGGATTATATATACATTGGTGAAAGTTTTTTTAGTTCAACTACATGAGTTAACTAATAATTGGGTTTCTCAAGAATGCCACTTACACGAGGCGATTGAAAAACTGAAGGTGGACACTGGACATGGTTTTATTTATGTTGGATCATCTTAACATGTGATATAAGGATATGGGTTTTCCCTTCATATATATATAAATAGAAAAATTAATGTTCTTACGGGGATACTTCATTTTAACTAAAATCAGCCAAGACCCTTGTATTGAAATCTTGAGATGAATCATGCATTAAGTGAATGGAAATTCAAGGACTTTGTTCTTAACCGATTTTAGTTAAAATAAGGTATAACTGATAAGATCAGGACTATATATATATATATACACACTTTTCAAAACACACAAGCATATCAGCATATGTATTCACATGTTCCGGAAAATAGGGAGAGTAAATATATATGTATCAGTGTCCTGAGAATTTATGTTAAGACAATCTACTTTTTTTTTTTTTAATATTTAAAAATAATGAATGGTTATTAAATTAATATTTTAAAAGTATTGTTATGAATCACATTAATGAAAATTGAGAAGTTTGGAAGTTAATCAAAAAGGAAGGAAAAGTGTCACAATCCCAAATACTAACTGCCCTCTAAAAGGAATATCAATTTTAGTAGGGATTGAGTGATCATTAATCTGTAAAGAAATGAAGTAGGTTTTCTCATTTCACATGAAAACAGATTCACTCACATGTAAACCTAATTTTGAAAGTCTAGTGTTTGGACTTGTCTGGAGTATTGGCAATATTTATCGATTCACATGTAACTTCAAATACACGTAGAAGGGTAATATTTTCCTTCAATAGAAAATTTCTCAAATCGCCAAGAAAAATAAGAAAGAAAATAAAAAAGGAAAAAAAAAAAAATCAAGATAATTAAGAAGGTTCCTTGATTGATTATTAATCCTGCTTACTAATTTCACTCCAGTTTTGGATAGCTTGTAACACTGCTTGTTTCACCACTTGATCATCCATATGCTCAGCCTTCCCTTGATTCTCCTGCAATAATATTATTTATAATGAGAGTGTGAGAGTGAGAGAGAGAGAGAGAGAGAGAGAGAGAGATGCATGTGAACATGCATGAGTGTAAATATATAAATGAAAGAAACAAAAGGTAGAATTATCTTTTCTTACTATCTTGCCAAGGGCTTCAAGATGAAAAGTTTCAGAACAAGAAACCCTAGCTTGAAGCACATCAAGACCCAGCTCTTCAAAGGCTTCCAATATGAAAACAAGCAAACCTGGGCAACTTCTTTCACAAACCACATCAATTACAAAACCCTTTTCTTCTGCTGCATCTACTCTAACCTGCATATATAAATATATATATATATATATATATATAAATAGAAAAGTACCAAGTCATTAATACTAATTACTTGGAAAGAATTCTAAACCAAATCTAATCCAATTAAAAATGCAAATATATATATATATTTTGTTAGAAATTAATCTACCACAGGCAATGGATTTGGATCATTAGAGTTACGTGTCGCCGCAATGTCTTGATCCAGTAGTTCCACTTTTCGCTTCATCTCTTCTATGTACTTTGATGCATCTAATATAATTGATGTTTTGCTGCGCTGTACAGATACATACACACAGACGCACACGCGCGCACACATATATATTAGATGCCAATCATGGAAGAAATTAAAGCTAGAGAGAAGCTTAATCAGGAAGCTAAATAAGATTCTATATTAATTCCTAACAAACTTAACCAAGAATTGTTTTTACTGTTAATCTGAAATCTTCTCGTTAAAACACCTTAATTCGTCTCGCATATTAATGGGTATAATACATTTCTTTATTTTCAAATTATAAATTCAAGAATCCTGAAGGAAATGATATAGTGAGAGAGAGATTAATATGAATTATGGAGAGAAAAATCTTACTCAATTATGATATGCATGTATATATGTAATAGCAGAAATAAGAAGCAAAGAGAGAGAAGGGATAAGGAGAGATATCAGACTTGGAAAGGAATTGAAGGAAATTAAAGAGAGGTAGAAGAAGATATGGCTTTCAGTTCCAAGGTGTAAATATATATATATATATATATATATATATATATATATATATATAT
>JAESVK010000152.1:452935-498418 GCA_017140935.1 Hamamelis virginiana | reverse complement strand
TATATATATATATATATATATATATATATATATATATATATATATCCATGTTCTAGGAGAAAATATGAGCAAGCAAGCCAATAAAGTACAGCAAATGTTTCAGAAAATTAAGAGAATTACAGCATGTGAATTGTTGATGGAACGGAGCAGCTGCAGCTTTTTGTGCATGGCTGCTCTCTTGTGCTTCCTAGAAACCATGGTCACTGCTCATCTCTCTCTCTCTCTCTCTCTCTCTCAACTTGATTGCTGAATGCTGAGTAGCTGTTTAAATAGGGAATGAGAACTCTCGTACTTTTTTACAACATGATAACAAATGTGGTCTTGAAGTTACCAAATTACATTTCCACTTTCCACATCTAGAAGTCGATCATGCATGACTTACTGTAGAATAATTTCTTTTGTTCCATTGGTTGTTGGAAAATAAATAAATAAAATTACATGGTAAATGTATAAGGAAATGCAAATACCGGATTTTCTTTTCTTTTCCTTCATTTTCTCGCAATCAAATGGAGCTTTTTGGTTATTAAAGGGATAATTTTTCTGGTAAATGAGTTGTTTTTTTTTTTTTATTTTTTATTTTATACTTAGTTATGTAAAATTTTGGAATCTACTGTGATATTTCATTTACTAGAATTTCATATTAATTTTTTTTTTTAAAATACTATAGCACGAGACACTTTAATCCGAAATTAAAAACCACCCTGATGTGTTATGCTTTAAATAGTGAGGTCTCTTCTCCCAAATTGCTTTCCTTTTTTTCATACACCACTCAAACCACGATACGTCAGGGTGGTTTTTAATTTCGGATTAAAGTGTCGGGTGATATAAAATTATTTTATATATATATATATATATATATATATATATATAAAAGACAAGGAATTGATTGAACCAGAAAAGTCAGACCTTAATTATTAGTTACAAAATGATAACTATTTATGGAGGAACAGTACGTGATCCTATTTAATTCATTTACTAGATACTATTACATTTTTTTTTTCTTTTAATTATTCATTACAAAATGATATTTAGTATCTATGAGTACTATTAGTTAAGTAAGACTGCTAGAAGAAGTACCATAATTTGGAATTATGCTTACTTTTTTTTTTTCAAAATTTTTAGTTATTATTTAGATAGGTAAGTCTAGTTGCCACGAGTAAAGCTGCCACGCCATGAATAAAGCTGTTTGACCTTAACCCCAAGGGGTAGATCACTTGGTTGAAAACCCTTGAAAACCAAGGTGAGGTCATGAGTTAGAACACTGGGGCCAACTCTCCGGGCGTACAGCATAACAAGGTTGGTAGAACTTGCCTTCAGTGACGGGTAACCAATTCCTGAATCTGGGTGTGGGCATGAATCTCCGTCACTATGCGAGTTCGTGTCTTACTGATGTGTGTGTTGAGGAGCCTGTGCACACATCCGAGGTTTGCCCCTCGATTCTACTCTTATTAAACGGTATTAGGTATCGATTTCGAAGTCGTAAGAGGATAGACCGAGAGGATTTATCCTCGTATCCCAAAAAAAAAAAAAAAAAGCTGTTTGACCTTCCCAAGTGTTTGAAACCTGATAATTGTTAAGAGTATGTTTGGATAATTAGTTACCATTTTTTGTCTTTTACTTCTAAAAACCAAAAAAAAAAAAAAAGTAAAACTTTTGAGTTTTACCCCTCAACTTTTAAAAATAATTATCAATACTCTACAAGGTAAAAACTATATAAAAAATTCAGTATTTTACTTTTAAAAGTAAAAAAACAAAAAGGTGGAACTTATCCAAACAAATCCTAATTAATATATTGGAGTTTCGGCTGTTGAAAGATATGGTTGCAGTTACTCATCTAGACCATAAACTTATCATTGGTGTTGTTGGAAATTAAAGATTAAATTAGCCCATTTTCTCCAAATTAAGCTCTTAAGATTTTAGATTGATCTCTTCCTATGGATCATAATCAACCAAGATTATTTGGCCAAAAAACAGTACGTGGTCTGACATATATAGAATCCCCCCCCCCCCAAACTATGATAAGATTGATAAAATATTAATCTTACATCTTGATTAATTAGCAATAACCCTCTTAGATTCTCTAATTAATTAATATAGTACAAGTACAAATAGAATGAGATGTAATATATGGAAATTGAAAGCTACAAGCCAATAGTGAGTGATAAGGAGAAGAGAGGGAAAAGGAGTAGTACGTGTGGAAGAATTAGTAGGAAGGAAGGGATATAATATATATATATATTGTACATAATACACTTTGGTAAGTGTGGGGATGAAAACAAACATTTTGCATGGAAGGTACAAAATGAGAGGGAAGTGGTGGTGGTCTTGTGGGGTTAAATGCAAGAGAGGAGAATCTGCTCGTGATTGCAAGTGCCATGGAAAGCAGCAAATCATGTTCAGTTTTCTTCTGTGAATGCCTCCAAGCACTCCTCACGGGGAAGAATTTCTCTCTCTCTTTCTCTCTCTCTCTCCATGTATGAGTTTTTCTTTCTCCATGATCAAGTATTTCTCAATAATTTGAAGTGAACATGAATTAATCCTCGAAGCCCACAAAAAAATAAAAATAAAAAGGTGTCATATATATATATAATGAGTGCAAAATGCCAAGTGAACTTAATTAATTAAACTGCATTGGAAATTAATTAATACTCTTCAATATTAGGACAGACAATGCAACTCACCCACCTAGTTGTTGCCAAAGAAAATGTCCCCCCCTAATTAAGCTCAAAGTAACTGTAGTAAAAGGACCATTGACCTTGTAATAGGGGGCAGAGTTAGGAATTTACCATTGTAGTGTTCACTTATGGTTGGTTGGTACTTAGTTGTTTGTGTGATACGAAGTTTTCATATTTTGAAAGTATTACATAAAAACCTCATTAGAGCCATTAGTTAGGGCAAAATGAGTGATTTCCATATACAAAATTATAAATAAATAAAAAAAAAGTTTTTGTGGTGGAGAAAATGATAAAATTGAAATCAAAAGGAGACAAAAAGATATTTAACGGGAACAAATTTATAAATATATCAAATTTTATATTCAAAATAAAATTTAAAAAAAAAAAAAAAGAGAGTGGGCCGACCGCTGGATTTGCATACTTTTTATATACTTTTGCTGAGAATATTTACTCTCTCTCTCTCTCTCTCTTTTTTTTTTTTTTTTTTGAAAATATTCTCGATCATTGATGTCGGATTTATTTTATTTTGTTTTATTTTTGTTTGGTAAGATCTTCGACATCTTAATTGAAAATTTGCTTTCTTTCTCTGATTTTTTCCTTATTTATTAATATTTTTTGGTTGACGAGAACAACATTAGAAACATTGTACCGAAGTGGATGTCAATTATTTCTAAACTTTATTAGGTAAGAAATTCGAGTTTCTCGACACTTTTAACTTAACCTTATCGGAGAACCATCCTGGACAATTTCACTTTAACTCCTTTTTTCTTTTTCTAGTAATTATATCTATACAAGATGTACATCTTAATTAATCATCTCTCTCTCTCTCTCTCTCTCTCTCTGGTGCAATTATTAGCCGACTCCATGTCTTTTTTCACATTGTCAATAAAAACAAAATATATTTATATATATATATAAAATAAAATATTACAATCTCGATCAAAACCCAATTTAACTCTTGTTTTTAGCTTTGGTTTGGTTAGTGTTTTATTGGTAGTTCATATGCGATGAAATGGAGTGGGCTTGCTAGAACAACATTGTCTTCATTCAACATATATCGGACAAATGAGGCACCCATCTATTCACATGAGTGCTCATTATTCATCACAACCAAACAATACGCCCCATGCACATTTCCCTGCTCCCATCTTGTCCCTTTGCCTCCTTAACACGCTATTGATCCATCTCTTAAGAATTTAAGCTATGCTATCTAGCTAGGGATTATCAACTAATTAATTAAAAATTCACTTCTTTTGGATTAATGCTTTGGCAAATAATTTTATAGGCTAACTTATTAAAATATTTTTTAGTACATCATCAAGGGACCAAAATATGTTTGGAAACTGTATTAAATGAAAAATATTTTTGATTATTTGAAGTATTTTAAATAAATTGATTTGATTGTTTTGAATCATAAGTACACATGCATGTTTAAACCAAGATCAGTACTTCAAATGAAATTATTGTTATTTAATTTCCATGACCGACCATCTTCTCTGTTAAGAATCCATTCAATTGATATGATATCATCCCAAGTGGTTTCCAAACTTATTGAAATATTTCATATATTATCAATCGTTCTCAAATCAAATCATTTAATTTGTGTCTTAATATTCAATAACCTAGCTCTATGATCAAAAAGGTACTAATATATATGGCCCTATTTAGAGATCAAATTGTAGACCGACCATTAAGTAATCGATCAGAAATTTAATTTACAAAACACTAGCTAATTAAATTGCATTATTTCATTAGAAGACTCTCTCTCTCTCTCTCTCTCTCACACACACACACACACACACACATACACACACACAATATGTACTATAAGATATTATTATTGGTCCCTAAATTAAATTTCTTCCTTGTTAGAATTTAGTACTTTCTTTGTCATTAGTACTTAGATCATTCGATCACCATATTCTTCTTAGGGGACAGTTATTGCAAACAAATGGGAATGTGAGATATTTGAGACATTTGAATGTTATCTTGCATTCACATGCTTCATCGATCAGACTTTAGTACCCAAAAAAAAAAAAAAAAAAAAAAAAGTGTACCGAAGAGTGTACACTTTTAGAATAAACCAAACCACTACTTGCTGTAATCTATTGTAGCCATAATTGTCAGTATTGTCTATGCATTGACAAGCAGTAGTTGAAAAAAAAATATATATAAAAACATTTAATTTAAGTTATCTAGTGTTTTGCTGACCTGTAAGCGCACAATATTGTTTAATTTAATTAATTAACCATGTTTAAGATATAAGTCCAAGCATAAGTATTATTAAACCATGTTAATTAAGTCCAAGAATACAATGTATGGGATATATCCGATCCCGACATGCTGCTCGTGACTCCCATAAGATTCCTATACAGTATGACATTCCTTCCTAATTTCAGACAAGTTGCTCTTGAAATTCCTAACATTCTTTCTCGTAAATGAGGCTTCAAATTCTTGTAAATTAAAAGCATACTTGTGCAGATATTAATCATTTTCAAAGTTTACAACCAAAATTACAATGCCCGGCCCTTTCTTCATCTTATATATATCTCACTCTATCTCTCTCTAGATAATATATTATATTAGAATTGTTATTTTTCTTGTTATCTAGTAGCATTAATATAACTCACGTGAGTTGCATATAGAGAAAGTACATTCACATGCAAAAATGTGTCAATGGAAACAAAATACTTTAAAGTATAAAGTTAAGAGATAATTGCCGGGGAGAGAGAGAGAGAGAGAGATGAGTACTTGGCAGGGCATTGAAAGAATCTTAAAAGATAAGAATAACGCCAAGGACAAGAAGTTTTGTTGGATACATGCTACATGGTTTTCCATGGAAGAATTAGCACCCCTGCGTATGTTGGCTAGTAGTGATCGAGAAAAATCAATTGGAGAATCATCACTAAGCTGATCAAATAAAATTGTGTGTGTTAATTATTAAAGAGCTTGCTGGCTGCAAAGGGCTAACCATGCAGCGAAGATGCCACATGCATAGGGATGAAGTCAGGAATTCGAGCAAAGGGGGCGAACTTTAATTAATTGTTAATAGTTTATCACAATTTAAAAAATAAAAAATGTTTTTATTTATTTTTTTTATCTCGTTAGTTTAAGTAGAAAAAAATTACAAAAAAATATAATTCCTTAATATTTGATAAATAATATTTTAATTCAATACATTTACCATTGTCCTTGATGAGCTTCATTAGAACATCTCTAATGCGTGCATTCATTCCATTAATTTGATATGCTAATACCAAAATTTAGCACTTTAAATGGCATCAATGTTAAATTTTGGAGCATATATGCTCCAATGCATTAATGTTACATTGTCATTTCTCATTTTTTAAGAAAAAAAAAATATAATTTGGCACAAATAGCAATTGCCAATTGAGATGCCAAATTTGACAGCCCTATGTGCGATTGCTAAAATTTGGCATCTCAAATGACACATCATTGGAGCAACTTATTTGGGTAACAATGGCAACTCAAGTGGCATACCATTGGAAATACTCTTATCAAGACAATCAAATACCATTCTCTCAATAAGTAAAACCAAGTTGTCTGATCATCTATGAAGCTATTAAGAATTTGCCTAATTATAATAGTTGCAAGTCAAACCTTAACTCCATTTACCAAGTATATAATAGCAAATTAAAAAGAAAAAAAAAAAAAAAAAAAAGAGGGGTAGGAGAATAAAATAAAGGGAGTCCAAAAAATTGAGGGGGCGGATTCAAATTTTTTAAATTTTATAGGATATAAAATGAACTTTAAAAAATTTGAGGGGGGCAATTGCCACCCCTCACTTACACATGGCTTCGTCCATGCACATGCACGACACGGTACAATATTTATAAAAGCTGTATTATTAATTAAAACTAAATTTTTGTAAGTGCATAACAAAATTTTTCTAACCTAATTAAATTTCATTCTGTTTTTTTCCCCCCCAAACTATAGAAGCTATCCTTATCCTCAAATTCCCAATACTATTTAATGGGTACGTATCGATACACTTTTCTATGCTCGAAATAGAGTTATCTCCCGATGATAGGGGCCTATTTGGGAACTTTGAAAATTGGTTCTGTCCAGTTTTGATATCTTTCTGCTATATATGATTTTTATGTAAATCAGCTTCCAGCTGGTTTGAAAAAAACTGTGTTTATACTTTATTTTCTGGAGATGATTGAACTGATTTGCATAAAAAATGCACTTACCAAACAGTATTGAATAAAAATCAGACAGACGTATCTTCAGCTGGGAGTGGGCAAAAACTTGTCCAACCCGAACCAACCCGCAATCCTCGGTTACATATCTCATGACAGGTGGGGTCGGGTAGATGAGATAGAAATTCTATAAGTTTGGTTGGTTGGTAGGTGTCAATACCAAAACCCGCTCAAGACCCTCCACCCGCCAATATTTATATATAAATACATTTATATATATAAATAATAAATTTACATAAAATGATTTAAGATACTTGTTATAATTTTTTTTATAAAAAAATACATGTTAGAAAAGTTAGAAAACAGAAACCATAAAGGCCAAACGCAAAATACATGCTACAAATTTATAGTAATTTCTATGCCATCAAATTGCACTGTAAAATGTTGGATAGATACTCTAGGGCATTTCAATATTATTATGTTATAAAGTAGTGATGTGTTTGTTCTTCATTATATTTAACATTGTTATTAAACCCGGACCGGATCGGACAGTTCAAACCGGGAACCGGTCCCCTCTCCAGTTGGTTTAACCCACAAAAATTCATTTTTTTTAAAAACTGTTCAACTCGGCGGTTCAACCGGTCAACCCATTTTTTGTTTTTTGTTTTGTTTTGTTTTTAAGGTGCTAAAATGACTAAAATGGTCTCAATATTTTTAAAATCTCTTAAAGCCAAGAAGGCTAAAAAGGCAAATTAGTCTTAAAAATCCCAAATAACAAAAAGAAACCAAAGCACCTAATTTAATAATACAATATTCTTATCTTGCATTTTAAAAAATATATATAATAAATATTGATCAATGGTAATTATCAATTTTCAATTTTGATGACTGCACATAAATTCAAATATATGAATTGATTGTACTAACATTAAAAAAAAATTATATTTTGAATCATTTACACCTTTTATTCTAATAAATAACTAAAATAAATAATATATTTATGACGTCACGGTTCAACCCGACGGTTCAACCGGTTGACCCTTAATCCGGTAACTTTTCCGGTTCGATGAACGGTCCGGATTTTAAAACAATGATATTTAATGTTCAAATGCGAGTGGAATCACATCGATCTACGCATGAGATGTCTCTCTTTCTACTTTGTTTATTATTTTTTCCAATTGATAAGCATTCTTCAACCATTTTGCTTAGGGAGTTCCTGTAAATTTTGAGCAGAATTTCATCTCATTGTCAAATATACTCACCCTATTTTGTATGAATGTGCCCCCTAATTCTTTTTTCTTATTTATATATATATATATACTTTCAATTTATGTGCCTTACATCATTTTTATAATTTTCATATTTATGTTTTAAATAGTTTATGGAGGAGTCCCATGAGAATTATAGTTTAATCATTAAAGAATACAAAATTGTATTGTTAGATACGAATTTGAGGTGTCTTTGCTTGTTCAAATGAGTTTAGAGATTTTAGATGTCTATAAAAAAAATTATTATTGATTGACCCACCCAATCCATCTATCAGCCGGTTGAAATCCGCCAATTTTTTCAGCCAACCCACCGGTTATTAAGGTATACGGGTTGGTTGGCGGTTAGGAAGATTAGCCATCTGTCAATGATGGGTTAATTGACGGTTTTACCCTCCATCCACCTCCAGCCGACCCGCGCACACCCATAGGATCTCAGCTGGCTAGGTTTTTAAATTTGCCAAACAGTCCCAAAATGTAACTGGTTGGGCTACAAGACCATTGAGTGGGCATCTTTTAATTTACCAAGAGTAAATTGATACAATCAATGCCAGAGAAATGATGGATAATTGGATATTGTTTCGTGAATAATGACATACACAAATAGACAGACAGACATATCAATTACAAAATTGTTCCTCTTCTGGCATGTCTAAATTACATGCACACGCGGTATTATATGCCTAATCAATCATAGTTCCAGCTGTTGAGTCTTTTTTGAGTTGACATTGCATTGATCAATTGTCTGAACGGCAACAATTTCTGTGCTTGGACTCATATCCGGCCTGCATTTTTTGCAAGCTCCAAATAGCACTACAAGCTAGAGACCCATCTGCATTCATAAGTAGGAGAAGATGAAGCCTTCAGCTTTTGGTAAGTTCATCTTCTAATATATATATATATAATTTGGATAATAGAAACCAATATAAACTATAAATAATGAGTACGTGTAGTAGCACAAGATCTCAAACCCGAGACATAGCGTCCCAAACCCACCTCTCCCACCACCACATACACAGCTGCTTGCCGTCTAATTAGGGCGGGCCTTGAAGGCAAGCCAAGAAAGCTGCCGCTTAGGCACTCCAAAATTTTGCTAAAAAATAAGTAGGGCGGAACTAGAGGGAAGGGAAGGGGGGGCCATGGCCCCGACTTTTTGAAAAATTTATATATATATATAAGGGATGTTATTATCAAGTGTGTCTTATACAAAGTTGTGTAAGATGACCTTAATAGGGCCAAATATAGAACATATTTTGAAAATATCACCATTTTTTCATAGTAAGTTTTTTTATAAACCGACCGTTAAGTTGAATCACTACAATTTTTTGCGAACATGAAATTGATAAGCAGTTCATCTAATCTAACTGTCACTTTTTCAAAATATACTCTACATTTGGTGGCCCTATTGAGGTCACTTTAGGTGCACCTTATAACCGCATTCATGTTGTTTTATATATTGTATATATTACACAACCACTCTAAAAATCAGCACCCTTGAAATAACAATAAAATTTAAGGAACAAATATGAATTAAAATT
Organism: Hamamelis virginiana; assembly: GCA_017140935.1. Classification (NCBI taxonomy): domain Eukaryota; kingdom Viridiplantae; phylum Streptophyta; class Magnoliopsida; order Saxifragales; family Hamamelidaceae; genus Hamamelis; species Hamamelis virginiana. The sequence continues at coordinate 488,777 of JAESVK010000152.1, read as the reverse complement.
TTGGAAATTGATTGAGGAAGCTGTCGAAAAGAGAGAAGAAAAAGAAGAAAAATAGAGTATATTAGAGGGAATGTTAAGGAAAGAGAGAATTTCGACTAGGGGCTCATACAAACATCATGCATTTATATTTTTACCTTCCTCAATTAAGGTGAGAACAATTCATTTTTTACAAAATTATTTTGAGCAAACTTGAATCATATATATAACATATATATAATAACCCAAAAAAGGTTTAGAATGAGCGAGTTATACTCAATTGAATTTGAAGGAAAAATATAGCCTTAAAATAGGTTATTTTGAACTATAGACCACGAACTTTAATAAACTCTTATGGATTATACTGAATTTGGATGTAAATACTATTTAACCTTTCGAATCCTTGGATTGAATACTATCATCGCGAAATAAATTTGTATGAATTTTTATGGTATTGCAATTCTGGTACAAATATTTTGTAAAATTACAACTTTACACATTATAAAAATGGTTACTTTATGTCACTTTCATATAAGAAAAATATTTCTCTTACATTAAAATTTTGGCCCTCCTCGAAAAAAAATTCTGGTTCCGCCCCTGAAAATAGGGCCCGCAATTATCTTTAATTTCTAGGCAACCAAATACTCAAAATCAATTAAAATTTTCACATTTTCTCGGCGTCCAAACATCTAAAACTCAAGAAATCATACCAAAATTAAATATAAAAAATCTAAAATTATAATTTATTTTCTTCTCCTTATTTTCTCAGCAGTCAAACAAATTAAAGCAAGAAGCTAGATGAAAAAGAAAAAAGAAGATAAATTTTATTGTTGCTGTTGCCTTCTAGTAAAGAATAGGGGCCCTTTCAGGAACTCACTTAGAGCCCTCAAAATCTTAGGGCCGGCTGTGTGTCTAATCCCTACTGTTGATTTCTTTTAAGTTTAATGTTTCTCCAATCTGTAGCTAGACTTTAGTCAATTAATTAACTTGTTGAATCACGTAACTGTGAGCTTCATCATTACGATTTACTTTACGTCCACTGTGCTCCAGTGATTTTTGTTGCCACAGAGAATAAAATGTTCATGTTTTCCTGTTTGGTCTGTGTTTTTGCAACTTGAAAGTTGCACCATTGTTGTAATTATATAATTCTTGATGTTGTGCCCTGCAGACAAGCTTCTTAAAGCCTTAAAACAGTCCAAAAACCATGCAAAAATTAGTAGGGGGGGGAGGAAAGCAAATGAACAGACACCCTTTCATATCGCCCATCAATTCTATCTATCTTTTCTCAAAATTATTGTGCTAGTATGAATATATAGAAATATATAAGTCACATTGATGAGTACCAAAATATTTGTCTCCTTCCTTTATGATAATATATAGGGATTAAAAGTTGTTTGTCTCCAACAAATTCCAAAACAAACCACAAAATCACTGCTTTCGATCTGTAGGAATTTTGGTTCAACTCAAATAGAGAATGTGATATTGGATATTCATGAAATTGAAATACAGTCTAAATCATATATATATATATATATATATATATATGTATGCTCTTGAGCCATACAGTCTAAATCATGCATTCTCCCTCCGAATAATTAAATTTTAAAGAATGTCACTGTCGTCTTTGGTACAATAAAATGAGCTTTAAAGTGGTGTACCCAAGCTTCGAGATGCACACTACTGTGATGCCCTTCAATATATTGGGCCATGGCCTTGAAATTTCGTTTATGATAATTTAGTGGGTTAAATTGGGCCGTGGCATATTTTGGGGGCTCGAAATTGTGCTTGGGCTAGGATTTCCAAGACCAATTTAATTAGAAGCATAACATGCATTCATATTTGTATCGACTTTATAAAGTTTATATATAGTATATACCTATTTATTACCTAACAAGCAAACTGCCTGAGCATACTTTATACTTTATACTTTATACATATTTTGTCCAGAATTAGTCTATAGGCTTAACTCTAAGAGGAAATAGGTCTAGGATATCCCATGTTAAAAAAAATAAAATTATATATATAATTTTCCCATCTGGCAAACTTAAGAATTTGGCTAGATGAGGATAAGTCTGTCTGTTTTTATTTAATATTGTTTGAAAAATGCATTTTTTCTGTAGATCAGTTCAATCATGTTTAGAAAATAAGATATAAACATAATTTTTTTCAAACCAACTGTAAACTAGTTTACATAAAAATCATATAACAAAAAGATATAAGAATTGGTCGGACTCAGTTTTTGAAGTTCCCAAACAGGCCCTAAGGATTTTATAAAACTGATGAATTGTAATTCAAAAAATATTGTGTGAGAGAGAGAGAGAGAGAGACGCTTTATAAAACTTAGGACACGTGATGATGCCTAATATTAGATATTGGAACAAGCATGGATTCACAACCACATTACTGAAGATGTTTAATGCTTCTACGCATTATACCTTAAACAGGCATTAATCGTCTCATTATTCAGTGCACCTTTTTAAAAAAATTATGCTTTGATAGCATGATGATTTTATATCAAGCGTCACATTAAGTCATTTGTTGATATAATATGTCATATTAATTATCATATTTTATTAATAAAAAATTTAAAAATAACTTTACGTTTTTAATAAAAAATTCGTATGTGATAAGGTAATTCGTCTATCATTTTTCTTTCTTAAGTTCTTAACCTACTAATGGGAATTCGATCCCAAATAAAAGGATGGTTCATATCCGAAAAATGCTAATATTTTCCAAATAATTATTTCAAAAGTGATTCCAAATAATATAATAGATTTTTAAACTCTTTTCTATTTTTATTACACTCTCTTCTTGATAATAAATAAAAAACTTAGATTCATTCGAATTGGAATTCTCTACTTGAATTTTTATGTACTTGAATTTGTCTGGTACTAAGATCGTGACACATCATCCAAAAATATCATTCATATTTTATTTTCGATGATGTGTGATGATCTTAGGTACCCAAGCAAATTCAAGCACATGCATAAAAACCCATATAGAGGATCTGATCGAGCTCAATTCATTTGGAATTATATATACATTTTTAGCAGAAAATTTTGAGATGTATATCACTCTATTCTTACCCAAACCAATTGGTTTAGCTCCAAAACATTCAAGAAACTCCCAAACATTAATACTACCATGAATACATGCAATGGTGAAGCAGATGCAGGGTTTGCTTGAACCAGTCTCACCAACCGAATTAAAGTGATTTAAGGAGATGAAGTTGACGGAAAAACAATTGCTTGGATAAACATCAAGTTAAATAAAATGAATCAATTAAGACTCAATAAATATCACATTCAACTACAACCATAACGTACGTGTATGCCCGATTAGTATTTTATTTATGTTTGGCTCGATAAATTAATAAGTTAAAAAAATAAGATTTGAGCTTAATTTCTTTATTTTGCAAGCTAATTCAAATAAATTATTTTATTTTATTTTATTTTTGTTTTGGGTCATAAGGATAATAGTTTTATTCCTAAAAACCAGAACTACACAGAAAAATACCAAGCCAGTTGGGAGGTTCAAACCATACAAAGAATTCATAAATGCACCCCGTATATTTGGCTAAAGCATCCGCCACCCTGTTATATCTATGGAGATAACAAACAGAGGGTGTATATATATAGGTTGATCCGTCCCGCCCATGGGCTAATATATATATATCTTCACAAGCCACTGCAATATCTTCTCCACAGCTTGTTGGGAATCCACCCAAAGTGGATGATTAAATTTTATTGGTAAATTAATTTACTTTGTCAAATTGCTCCTTGGAATTATGGTTGGTATTGCATGGTTGCAAGAGTTCCAATATGGGGAAATTTAATTAATGTGTGTCTATTTCCAAAAGTGTCTATAATCCTAATATGACTGCACCTTGGGAAGCCATGAGTGTTGCTTGGTTGCATGGAAAAACACCATTTATTAATGATTGAAAGCATGGCTGCCATTATATATATATATATATATATATAGGATTAGTCTTCCAAAAGAGTTTGTGAGAGTGAGTTGAGTGGGTGTAATTGAGTTCAAAGGACTTGGATTTTGAGAATATTCTAAGTGGAACTTTTTGTACCAATTGTACTCATTTTCTCTCATGGTGAAAAATACAATCTCCTCCGTGGACGTAGGCAATTTAGCCGAACCACGTAAAATTCTTTGTGCTTTTTATTGTGTATATTTGTTATTTTTCTTTTTGTGCTTAATATCTTGGTGATTTTTTTTTTTTTTTTTAGATTTATTCCTGTTCCCGGTGAAAATGACAGTCTAAGACCTTGTGCAGAAAGGTCTTTGTGCGCGGGCGTGCTAGGGCTCAAAAAAGCCCAAAGATCGTGTGAACACGACCTCTAGCACTTTCTAGGCCGAGAATCTAGGAAATGTCCTAAATGCCTAGTTAGTCACTCTAAAATTGAAATGGAATAAGGCAATTGATGAGAATTAGAGGTTGATCCTCTTGAGTTCTAGTGTAAGAAAATCTAGGAAATCAAATTAAAATATTCAACTTAAATTTAGAACAAGTAAGAAATGACTATAACAAAATCAAACATTGAATAACTTGAATTAACATTAAAGGAAAACATACTTTCAGTGCTAAAGCTTACCGACATTATGGAAATAAAAATGAAATTTCAATGGAAACTCGTACAAAGCTTTGGAAGGTAAATTGCAGAAAAATCGGAAAAGCAATGAACTTGACTTGATGCGAAATTAAAGCAATTCTAATCCTAAATCAGTAGCTAAACTAGGAATAAAATGAATACTGCGAACACTTGGAAAACTAAATGCTTAAAAGAGAAATTACTATTGCTCTGGGCAGATTTGATGATGAGTTGTGTGTCGTGCTCAAAACTCAATGGGCTAAGTATAACTGCTGGAACAAACCGTCCATAACTGTCTAGGATCATGGCCCATTATCCCCACTAACTCCTAACACGAATGGCCCATTATCCCCACTTAGCTGATAACACGATTTCTGCATATTTCCTCCCTACGTGGCTGATTCCCAACACTTCATTTCCTCCAAATACTAGCCAAGTGTCAACTCTTCTTTCTTTTAAATCTTGGACACATGGTTGTTGGGACCGGAAATCTCAGGAACCAAATGATATGCATATAGATTATACCAAAAATTTTTTTTAACAGATGGTCCATATGATCATACGATCTCTCTAGTCTAATCAACCTATACAAGCACTACTAGAAAAACTGCCTACGACTAAGGTGCAAAACCTTAGTCTTTGGGTTAAGACTAGGGTTTTGGAACCGTAGTCAGGCGGGTGGTAGTCTTATCTTCGACTACGGTTTTTGAACCCTAGTCTTTTCTTACAAAGGACTACGGTTATAAACCCTAGTCTTTTAGGAAACGACTACGGTTTAAAACCCTAGTCTTTTAGGATACGACTACGGTTGAAAACCCTAGTCTTTTAGGAAACGACTACGGTTTAAAACCCTAGTCTTTTAGGAAACTACTACGGTTTAAAACCCTAGTCTTTTAGGATACGACTACGGTTTAAAACCCTAGTCTTTTATAAGAAGACTACGGTGCCAAACCCTAGTCTTTCAAAATACGACTACGGTTTTAAACCAAAAAGACTACGGTTTTAAACCTTCATCTTTGATTTTCTCGTAAAAAAAAAATATTTTTTGTATTTTGCAATTTTGTTTTCAATATTACAAAAATATGACCTGTAACTTTTATATACACCTAATCACATTCCAAACCACCCATTAAAGAGCAAAAATCTTTAATAAAATTATCAAAGAAAAATACAAAATATACGTACAAATGCAATAAGTGTTCAACTTAATTGATTTATAATTAATTAACTAAAAGTCGTACAGTTAATGTTGGAATCCTAGATATGGATACATTCAAATCATCCTCTATTCCAAAACAAAATTCTAATAATGAGTTTTTAAATGCATCTTCTTCTCGACAAAAAAACTGGTTCCGTTCTCCATTTTTTGTTGATGCCCTAATTGGAAACCTACATAAAGAAAATAATAAATAAATCACACAAAATTATAGGATTATAATGAATATCAAATAAATGAAAAATAATAGTTTAGATGGAATATGGGAACCTGCACTACTACAAAAACTGTCAAAGGGGACACTTAAAAGTGTCCATTAAAACTTCAATACATGTTTCCACATGCACTTCTATTAATAATAAAAATTAAATTAAATTAATTTGTACTAAGAAATATTTTCTTTTTTGAGATAAAAATTCGGCAGCATCTTGTCTGTTTTTGGAACATTTCTATATATTCACCTATTAAAAGAACAGTTTATAGCAATTCTATAATCATATATCATCACAACATCCCATTTAAATGGTGCCTCATGTGCCATGTTATCATCAACAGCCAACAATCACAAGCTATCTTAAGTATAAAATAGAACCTCTAGCATAAAAAATAAAAGGTTTTTGAAATCAAAGTTCATTGATATATTATCTCTAACATATAAAATATGGTTACTTCCATATCATACACTTATATAAATAATAAACGAAACAAGCAAACCCAAGTGGGTCTCCGTCCAACCTCCTCCCTCGAAACTACAATATTTCAAGCCAGCGATCCCACAACACATATTCAATATGAGTTCACTTCATTACAACTCCTTAATAATTTGGTGTATAGAGATAGATTTACATTCAAATGAAAAAAAATAATAAGATATAAGAAAAGTAGGATTTCGGATATAAAAATTTACCTTATATCAATTGCTGGAGCTACCGAGATCGAAGTCCATGGTGTAATCGTATTCAATAGTTGTCAATAGTTGGAATTACAGAGGCCACAAATTTCAAGAATAAGAAAAAGTACCTATAAAAGTTAGCAATTGGGATTAAAATTTTAAAGAAACTAAATTTAAAATTAAACAATAAAAAAAAAAGATGAACTAAATTGAAACTGTGTCAGTATAATGTTATATTTTCCTTTTAATATTAGTATCCAAATAAAAGAGAGGGATGAAGTTGGAAACTGACCTAACCCATCAACATGTCTGAACTTTTCAAGGGGTTAGGGACCAAGGTTGAATATTTCAACCCGTTTACTTGAATGGGTTGTACCTTAAAAAATAGAGGTCAAGAAATTTGATATGTTGCAAATTTGACATGTTTTGACAAGGTTTACCTACCATTCTTGTCATAGAAGAGAATATTGGGTTGGGCCTGTTTGAGGCTAGTCTTACCCAAATTAAGTCTTAATTAGTAGGGATTTGCCTATGTCTTTGACATATTGAGATGGCTTGAATTAGAAATTGCAGTGGCTGACTTTGAGACACAATATAGATTTGTAATCTCCCACTTGAAAACTAGATCTGAAGAAGAGCAGCAATACAGATCTGAAATCTGTATTCTATAGCAAGTGAAGAATGAAGATGAACAATAATTGTGATTAAAGTGTGAATACTGATCGTCCCACACAGCATAAAGTTATTAACCAATGGCTTAGGTGTCCTACAGAACTCGGAATTCAATTTGTCATAAAGATAAAAAGTGTTTCACAGTTACATTTATGTCAATAGCGATTTTCCAAGCTAAATAATATACTCAAGCATACTTATTTAATTGGGTTACCTGCTTCACCATCCCCTACAAATTAAAGTTGGACACACATCATTTTAGATGGGTTTAGAAACCTATACCTGGTTAGAGGTAGTTCTTGTTTGGTTGACTCATATCAAGGTGGGTTCAAGTTGAAGTCACCCTGTTACAGAGGAAACAATACTATTCTAAGTCATAAATAACTTTGAATATTGAAAGTGCATAAACAAGTCAAATATTCAACATTCATTCTGACTACCAAAATGAAAAAAATACATCTAACCATGATACCTAGGATTTGGGTACGTACACATGGAAATATCATTCAGTTAGACGAAAGGGATTTATAATATTCACAAAATGAAGTACACCAAATACACACACACACACACACATGATAGCTGACTATGTAGAAGTCAATTCACATGAACAATTGAATACTAGTTTAAACATGGTTAGAGTTCCACATATTTAGACATATGTTTTAAATCAGACAGCAGCAACCAAAGAAATTGATCTTCCATGAGGACACCAGTTGAAATCATCAATTAATGGCATGACATAACTTCAAAAATATATCACCCAAACTCCATAATTCTCATTGACAACAATCTATTGTTATTTAAGACGCTAAAAACAAAAAACAGATCTTAAGCCTTGCAAACAATGATAACAATCAGTTCCATTCCCTCTGAACTTTAATATTCAAAACCATTTTAGTAGGCAAAAGTTTTAGTAGGCAAAAGCCAAGGGCCGACCCTGGTCCTGAATCTCAAGCTCATCTTTACTGTCCCAGTCAAAACTGTCAATATCTTTAATACCATCATGTGCATCCCAAACACAATAAAGGGATAATTAAACTGAATTATTCGAAGCATAAATGTTATTGCCAGAAAAATAAAAATTAAAAAGAGAATATACCATTGCTCTAAAACTTGTAATTTGCCCAACAGCAGCTCTCAAACTGTTGAAACCCAAAGTACAACCCAAGCACCTCTCACTAAAAAACATCATCAACCCTTTTTCAGAATACCATACACAACTCAGAAAAATTCACAAAACACCCAAGCTTACTAACCCGATCTCAAATCAAAGCACATTGTGTACAAACCCACCAAGAACATGCTCAAACCCAAAAATAAAGCTCATGTATATTACATAACTCATAAGCAAACTGCTGAACCTCACTAATATATCAAGTCTCTTGAAATAAACTGGGATTTAACAACAATGCAGCCATGAATCTATTTTTCAGCAACCTTAAGAACTACATACTTGAAATCATTAAACAACCCTTTTTTCAAGGTTTAAAGAGATTAACCCACAAGTAAGCCTCACTATTCCACAGATTCACCAAATTCTTCATTACCAGCATGGACTCAGTTATATGCAACAAATCAACATAAAAGGGGTGGGTTTTTTGCAAGGATTAACCATGCTTTAAATTCGAATAACCATGGAGTAAAAGATTTAAGTTCTAAAACCCAAACTCAAGCTTAATTTCCAGCAGTCGTGGCTGCTGCTCAAAACCACAGTGTTTTCAAAAACTCAATGTAAAAACCTCCCCAAATGCAGATCCGACACATGTAAGCTTGATTACATGGAATCCATCAAAATTTGAACATTTTAAAGTTTGTAAAAACCCACAGTTTCATCCTTGAACACGTGTTGAAATCAAAACCCAAGTCAGTCATTTATACTCAAGACGAACAATCAAAATTGTGGACTCACTGTATGTAAGGTTTAAATACATGAAATTTATCATTTTAAACTCATGCATCCAAAATATAGAATCTGAGAATTTAAAAGCCTTGCTGTGAAATGCAGAATAGAAGAAAAAACAGTAATCCATGGATGCAATGCTTCAAAACTCAGGAGCCTCAACCAAAATTCAACTTAGAAATGATTCTTCCAACGAAATGACATCAGAACCCTCCTCAATCCAAAATACATAACCAAAAGAAAAGAAAACCCAACCTACATGCCGAGGTAGACCCGAGAAACCACCAATCTTGCATGTATGTTGAACTCAACACAAACACAACACCACAACCATGGATCGGGATCCAGAGTTCTCATCCTCATCAAAATTATACTTTACAGCTTCGAATCTAAACCCAAGTCTTCCAAAAACAGTAAATACCCACGAAGAAATAAGAAAAAGAGGAAGGAAAAGAACATATAAAGCTTAGACTCACCTTAGCCTCAACGAGAATGGAGTCCGGCGTCTTCTCCGGCGGCAGCTCCGGCGGACATGGTGGCTGCACACCTTCGCGGCAGATCACCCTCTCTCGGCTCTCAAGCTCTCTCTCGGGCTCTCCTCCCACTATCCTCTCTCAATTGATTTAAGAGACAAAAAAGAAAAATGAGGGTTATGTACATATCGGCCCACGGTTTTCCATGAAGAGGGTGGGGGGGACTCATTTGCAATTTCTAAAAATTTGATTTCTTGTATTTGCAAGATACCCTTAAGCTTGTATAAAATTTCAAAATCACCCTAAATTTTTTTAAGATTTCAAAATAAGCATTTTATTTAATTGCAAAACTCCCCAAACCTTATGTAAAATTTGAAATCGTCCAAAGTTTAATTTAAAGTACAAAAAAAAGCATTTTAAAATTTTGGGTTATCACAAAAACCTTACGCAACTTTACCATATGATGACTTTTATATGGCCAAATATAAATCATAATTTGAAAAATTGACCGTTGGATTAGATGAACTGCTTATGAATTTTATGTTCACCAAAAATCACAGTGATCCAACGGTCAATTTCTAAAAAAATAAAATGAAAAAAATTTGTGACATTTTAAAGAACAAAAAAGTCACAATTTTTTACTATGATTTTTCAAAAATTGACCGTTGGATCACTGTAATTTTTGGTGATCATGAAATTCATAAGTAGTTAATCTAATCCAACAATCAGTTTTTCAAAATATGATATGCATGCGGTCCTATAGAGGTCACCTTACGCAAAATTGTGTAAGGTGTACCTTATAATAGAAACCCTATTTAAATAATTAATGGTTTTATAAAAATAATTATTTATAAATGGAGTTTGTTATAATGTGAAATTGTGTGTGTGTGTTTGGGGGGGGAGAGAGAGAGAGAGAGAGGAGCCTATTGTAGAACATATTTTGAAAAATTGGCCGTTTGAATAACAAAAGTCACAAATTTTCAAATTGACATTTCACATGTTACCTTACCAATAGTGTTACCAGTGGTTTGCAAAATCTCAATTTTTATATTGTATTTTGAGAAACCCACCATTAGATTAAATACCCTACTTATAAATTTCATGTCTGCCAAAAATCAAGCTAATCAAACACTAATAACTATTTGATCCATTCAAGTCAATAAAAACTATCACAATTTTCCACAGTTATTGATGAAGTGTCCATTAATCTTCGATCGACTTGATATTTGTAAACATGATGTATATAAGAGGAATATTTAATCCAACAGTGAATTTTCAAAAATACAACTCCTGCATTGGATTTTACAAACCATTGGTAAATGGATCTTGTTCCTTTGTACAATTAAGTTACTGGGTTAGAACCATAGTTATTAGACTCGACTCGGACACTAACCTGGTTGATGCGAGGGGTCAAAGGGTCATTGATCGAACCACTGAGTCATCGGTTCAAACTGTTTAATGATAAAATATATTATTTTAAATATTTTTAAATTAATTATAATTATATAGAACATATATACCCATAAAAGACCCTTAAATATTATTTGTTTTAACTTTTAAACAACAAAAAGAGGTTGGCTTAGTGGTTAGGAGCCTTTAGTAGCTTGTTTCCAATAGGTTCTATGTGCGAATCTTGTCAAATTCAATTTTCTTATTTTTATTAAGCCTTAAGTGGTTGACTCGGCTAGGTTGCTGCCGGTTCACTCGAAATTCGTCCAGCCAGTTTTCCAAGGGTTTGGTCTGGTTTTAATCCTAAATGGGAAAGTTTAGCGACACTTTCCTAAAGTGTTGCTAACACTACATTTATAGAAACATTTTTACTAAAAGTGTTGCAAAACATGAGCTAATAGGGACGCTTTTAAAAAAGTGTTGCATTAAGTAACTTTTTTTTGGACATTTACATGACACCTTCCAAAAGTGTTGCTAATACTGGGTTTATGGGGACACTTTAATAAAAGTGTTGCGAAACATGATCTAATGGGGACACTTTCTAAAAAGTGTTGCATTAAGTAACTTTTGGGGACACTTACCATAAGTGTCCTTAATGTGCACAAAAAAAGTGTCCCCTTTGACAGTTTTTGTAATAGTGATAGGGTGTAAGGGGAACCTGTCCCAATAGTCTATTTTCTATATATATATATATATATTCTCCTAAAAGAAAAGAAAAGACTAGGGTCTTAAGAACAATAGTCTTTTCTTATCATTTAACTAGGTATTTAAAAAACCCTAGTCTTTTCATACCTTTTAACTAGGGTTTTATAACACACCAGTCTTTTGTTGGTAACAAAAGACTAGTGTCTTATAAAACCTTAGTTAAAAGGTAAGAAAAGACTAGGGTCCTAAAAATAGTAGTCTTTTCTTACCTTTTAACTAGGGTTTTAAAAAACCCTAGTCGTTTCATACCTTTTAACTAAGGTTTTAAAAAACACTAGTCTTTTGTCTACCAAAATCGTAGTCATAGCCCATTATTCTTGTAGTGAAGGCGGAACTAGGGTCATATCTTCGAGATCTCTCTGGTTTGATCTTGTTTCAATGCGTACTGGAATACTGCACAATCAAATCCGAATATGTTCGACTGAAAACCTCGAGCCTTTTACTGTATTCCTCAGTATACCAGAACGCGAACAAAGAGTGGCTATGTTCGTAAACTTTTATTTGACATCTACTCTAGGGTTTGACGGCTACTATTAGGGTTTCTGATATATTGAAAGTCTAACCCTAGCAGCTGAAAAACGTGGCATATAAGTAGGCTACAGCAAGGATCTAAGGAGAAATAAGATTATGCTTCAAATGTAAATAAGAAAACTTAATTCACCATGAATTAATTTCCTATTCCATTAATTATAATTCAGTCCATTAGAGAATTATAATTGCACTCCCCACCTTATCTGAAATTATATTTCGAGCTCCATATTATTAAATACTTATTTATTTTCCCACTTTAAGATTACAGATACCTGTCCATTAAATTAAATTACTGACAATTTTATTTAATTGACATCTGTAAATATTCTTGAGACTTTTCACTTAACTTATTTGATATGTCGGATATAAAATCCACCTGCAGGATTTGACATATTTAAATCTTATAAGCTTCCTCAAGGGGGTATCATCAATCCTTATACCGGGACGTGGATTCCATTAATAATTAATATTCACTACACATTTAATGTTGTTACCCAACTCACTGAGTTTATTGACCTTTAAAAAATCTCTCTTTTTGAATCAAAATAACTAACACTAAATGTATGTGCACATTAAATATTTTGGGATTAAGAACATAAGTATTCATAATCATGAGGTATAAATTGTTTTACATGTCAGTATAAAACAATTACCCCAAGACAGTCCCGTTCAATAGACACAAGTGTACTAGCACAAGAAATTTGAACTAAACCGTTCCCCATAATCAAGACAGACCTACTGAAATCTTGTTCTACAATTTTACCGATGGTGTGTTCAACTGCATCTCAGACTGTGAACAATAATCTTATATTCTACAAGAACTGATGATCTAATCTTCTGTGTATAAACTGAACTCTACACATCAGATCATCTACTATGTAGAATAAAAGACACACATGCATAACATTAGATATATAATATAATGCAAATATTAGCTCATAAAAATTCTCATTAAAATGGAAATATCAGAATTCATTAGTAAATAAATACCAAAATCCAATACATAAAAGTACGACTTTTGGTATATAACACTAACAATGTCAAAATCCGGTTGTTTCACTTAAATGTAGATTTTGTGGTAAACAATTTCCACCACAACTTGCTTGGCGTTGCTTTCTAGCTAGGTACCTTGGCATTTCAAATATCTATGTCACACCCAAATAAGTCTTTTATCAAACCAATCTTAGGAGAACCCGAATGGTTTTATTTATCATACGTGTACGTAGTGTGCATTTGAAGGACTATAAATGCATTAAATATAGAGGGAGCAAGAAGAAAAATATCCTCATAGCAGCACAACATAACAATTTAGAGCAGGCGCCGTATGCGTTAATGGAGGTCTAAAATGGAACACGTAGAGAATTCTTAGCCATTCTGAAAGCAATCAACGTCTTGAAAGTGAAGCGCTTTCAAGCACGCTAGCTAATCGAATCATGCGACAGGGCACCTAATTGAATGGCTAATATAACTGTGTTTCATTTAATTTTATATAATATATACATGGCTGCAAATCGCTTGGCGACTAGTGGGTGTGATTTGCATGGTGCCCAAGTTGAGCTACGAGCTACAAGCTACTAGAGAAGAAAATGAGGCTTGGGCAGAGCAAAGAAGAGTTTCAAACGGAGGAAAGAGATAAGAATACTAAAAACTTTACTCATCTCTCTTACCGTGTTACATTGACTGAGCGAATAGACTTAACTTGCTATATCAATAATCACATCAATATAATTGCTGATATAAGAACATCTCCAATGTATATATTATGCAATTTGAAGAGCTAAAATTAAAATTTGACACCCCGAATGGCATTAATGCTATCTAATTGGGGTTAGCCCAATTGGTCAGGGTCCACGATTCTCATATAAAGGTCGCGAATTTGATTCTCGACTTTGAAGAATTAGTAGTGGCCAAATTCCCATGCTATGCTATATTAGCTATACAGACATGTTGTGGTTATTGAAGCACCGAACTAAAAAGTTTAAGCTCTAGGGTCTATCAAATAGTTGAAACTTAAGATTTTGTTAATAACTTAATATATGTTTTTCCTTTAAAAATAAAATTCTACTCTTACCACAAAGCCCTTCTATTACTAAAACTATATATTATCTCTATATGTTTTATTATTTTTATTTTTTGGTTTTACAGTTGGTCTACATATTTTTTTCTATGTTTATAAGCAATGCCACGATATAATCCTTGTTTTCAGTTTTTGTGAAAATACAAAAAACGTCTTTTTGATGTTTTCACATTTTCTTAAAAACTGAATTCATTTTCTTGAAAATAATTTTCATTTTTTACAAATAAACTCGCTTTTTAGGCCGTTTTCTATTCTTATTGAAAATAAAAATAAGAAAATAAAAATACAAAAATTTTCACGAAGTAAATAGGCCCTAAGCTATTTAAAATATTTGCATTTTTTCATGTGATCGAGGAAACACTTTAACATATATTGAAAGGTTGGCTAGTTTTTTTTTTTTAATTTTTAAATACAAAATCATAATATCAATTATGACAATTATATTTATAAGATATACTAATATAAAATTTCGAATTATCCCAACCCAAATCCCACCTCTCCCACTAAATGGACCACCTTCAATTCTGTTGGTGGATGACTGGTTTGATTGGCAAAGCTTGTCTGTCAATCTTTACAGCTAGAAAAGACACCTAGAAAGCTAATTTGATACTACCTCCTGAGAATTTGACAGAAACTCCATAAATGATTATTATATATGGCTTTAATAATCGCACTATCTTATAAATATCAAGGTGAGAGGCTACAACGAAATTTTCAGATGTCATTACAAAGTCACCATGATGTAAGCACTCTTAATTAAGTAAGAAAGTGGGTGGAAAGAATAATTTCTTCTTAATTTATTTGGTTTAAGTTATCATAAATACTCTTTTTAATATTTAATTAATAACTAGATTCATAGTACAAACGAAGCATTTATTATAATAAATAATAGTTTAGATACGTTAAAAAAAAAATGACTATAAGACTGCTTATTAAAATATTAGAGGGAGAAATAGGATAGACCAGGTAGTTATAAAAGTAATATATATTGAAATTTTATATATATTTTTAATTTTATTGTAAATTAATATATCCTTTTTGAATAATGATAAAATATTAAGGAAATTATGAACATCAAATTTGAGCATACTAATTAACTCCGTTATTGGTTTTATATATTTTTGTATCGGTATTTATAAGCATTAGTAGGATTCAAATTGAAAATGGTTTTAAAAATAAATAAATTGAAGGTAACTACTGGAAAGTGGTGATGATTATTTGCCGCAAAAAAGTGACTTGCCTTGGAGAAGTAGGTCTCTTAAGTCTTATATGTAGAATGCTAGCTAGGAAGTTGTAATGAATAAGTTTGATGCGTTCGGATTTGTTGGTGAGCAGCAAATTGCTTACTACCTAGTGAGCAACTGCACGATGGGTGATACGGAGGCGAAACTGAAGATCCGAGGGCTGCTGTGCAAAACGCTATTGATGGATGTCGTTTTGGTCGAAACGGCCACCGACAGCAGCCCCGTTAACGTTACTGATGCTCTTTTGGGGAAGATTTTGGATTCCCGCCAAACTTTCTCTCCTCTCTCCCAGAAAATCTGACGTACCCTCTATCTTCTATTGACCCAAAATTCTTCTCTCTGTTTCTCCTCACAACCCCAAATTTATTCTTTCTCTCCTCACGAACCAATTTCTTCTCTTTTTCTCATCAAACCATCATTGATTCAGTGCTTCTATTATACACAACCTTATTCTTTCTCTCTCATCACAATCACAATAGTTCATTACAAGATTTTGATCTACACAACTGCACATCTCAAGATCTCCATCAATCTCTCACACCACTGCCATACCAAGCGCTTCGCTTTACCCTTATTGATTGAAGACATTTTCCCCTAATTTTTAGGGTTTGAACGGTGCAGATCAGTGAGTAAACCAAAATATGGAACGTGAGATGTAGAGAGAAGTGGGCCGATTAGGGTTGTATTGGATGGAGAAGATGAAAAATCTAGAGAGAGACTCACCTTGCGTGAGGCTATGGGAGACTATAGGTGAGAAATGGGAAAAGTGGATTTGAAAAGATGTGATTTAAGTAAATAGGGTTTATATAGAGCCTGGTCAATAGTCAACTATCATTTATTTACGAGAGACTATATTCGGCGGGAAAATTTTTGTGGATCTACCCAGTTATGACAGTTTACTATATAATAGACATAGTCTGCTATGGTATTGCAGCCTCTGCAGATGGTATCTCCTGGGGTAGCTTAGTAGACTATGATATTAGCATAGTCAACTATTGTCCTTCAAAAATCACCTGCAATATGGAAGGTAAAAACTAAACATAAGTACATAAGAACCGTGACCATGACTTGTCCATTATCGCAATAAATATGAGAATATCTTAATAGTTATACCATTACTAGAGCGATCCTCACAAAATGGTGCACTTGGGAGCAATTCATCTAGTGTGTTCAATTCATTAGTCTGGAAAAAATTAAATTTTTATCTCAATTAGTAGTTTCAAAATTAAAAAGTGTATGTGAACTAAATTATTATATGTCCCTTACATTATATGTCCCTTACTACTTTTCGAATGCTAAATCCAACTCTACGACCATATTCATTATAAAATTCATACGCGTCTACTTTATAATTGAACCTAATTCATCTCTATTGTAATATTTTCCCTACCAAGTTTCCCACAGCAAACAGAGTACTTGGATATGAAACAATCAATTTAGGGGAAATTTGTATTTTCTTTATATATATGAAACAACCAATTTAGGATGGGTTGATGTTGTAAAATTTATGTTAGGTCTTTTGCAGGGGGGACTATATTTGGTTATACACATAATATAGTCAACTATATAACTATATAGTTGACTATTTTAACTTATATTCAACTTAATAACTATGTATTGCAGCATTTCTTACCAAGTTTTCCACAGCAAATAGAGTCAAAAAACCCATGATAATATTGATAATATTAATTTATGTAAGTACATGTAATGTAACATAAACTACAACTACCAACACAATTATAAAAATATTAATTTATGTAAGTACATGTAATGTAACATAAACTACAACCACCAACACAATTATAAAAATATATCCTTTTACATCGATGTAAGTTTTCTTTTTATTTTGGTTTCCCAATACACACAAGTGACCTTGCATCTCTTCCACATGCTTTTGAAGTTCTTTTTTCTCAACCAGTAGCTCTAATATTACTTAAATTGATCGTTTGGTGAACGGCTCCTTATCATGCTACATGAAGAACCCACAATGATTGGTCGTCCCATAGTTAACACATCCGTAAAACCTTCGTCCAAGGTTTACATTCGTACATGATGTTCTCAATGGTGCTACTACTATTCCACAATGACACAATGATGCAAACTCTGCAAGCGAACCTGAACGACAATGATACGATGATTAGCTTGACTGTGAAGAGCGGGATGATGCCATCTTGAGTGTCTTACTTGCCTGCAATCTTGTTGCGACATTTTAACAAACATTTAGTATTCATCTTCACAGATGAATAAATACATATACATCCCAACTAATTTCACTTCAATTTAGTTCAGTTTCACTTTATTTCGATCACACCAAACTGTAGCAACAGCTACATGCATATATATACATAAAAACACACACACATACACACATAAAGTGTGTGTATATATATATATATATATACACTTTATGTGTGTATGTATGTAAATATTTGGATCTAGGTAGAGAGAGAGAGATAGGCATACCTGCTAGAACAAGCTACTGTGTTAGTGAAGAAAGAAAGATAGAGATATCAAGGTACGAGAGAAATCAAGCAAGAAATTTATATACGAATGAGAGAGATGAAGCAAGAAATTTAGAAATGAAGGAGAGAGAGAGATGGAACAAGAAATTTAGAGATGGATAAGAGAGAAAGAAAAAAAATTGGGTGATGAAGGAGAGAGATGGAATTTATATGAGTGATTGAGCGGGATTTTAAAAAAAATTGAATCTCAAATTTTTCAAAAAATTGAAGAGGAGTTAAACGTTAACGGAGGTTAACGGGGCTACTATTGGTAGCCGTTTAGGCCAAAACGACATCCATTAACTGCGTTTTGCACAGCAGCCCTTGGATCTTCAGTTTCACCTCCGTGTTGCCCATCTTGTGGCTGCTCACTAGGTAGTGAGCAATTTGCTGCTCACCAGCAAATCCGAACGCAAGTTTGATAGGGTCTCTTTTCATTCTAATTATGCGTATAAGACACTAATCAGTAGGTATATGTTTTAGAAAGTTTTAATGGATAAGTTTGATAGGGTCTCTTTTCATAATGTATATAAAAAAATCAATCATATTATAGGAAATTTAGATCATAGGCTTTCTCGGAATCAAGTGTGAAATTAATATGTGTGTATTACTCATCTTC
The DNA here is from genome assembly GCA_017140935.1 of Hamamelis virginiana. NCBI lineage: Eukaryota > Viridiplantae > Streptophyta > Magnoliopsida > Saxifragales > Hamamelidaceae > Hamamelis > Hamamelis virginiana. The sequence continues at coordinate 469,912 of JAESVK010000152.1, read as the reverse complement.
TGTAAGTCATGTTATTTAGAAGATTCTAAGAGTGTTCTATTGTATTGAAACATTTATTTGTTTTAGTAAGAAAATGAATAAATTATATGTAATTCTCTTGATTTAAGGGTAAATTTTAACAATACAATATAATTTAGAAAAAATGATTCAAAAGGCTTTCGACACTTAATGCACAGTTAGAACATGTAAGACCTCTTCTACCTATCTTTTTATAAATATATTAAAGTTTTTTTTCAAATATACATGTATCTTTGTATTTTAATTTTTTTTTTTAATTATACATGTATCTTTGTGTTTTTTTTTTCTTTTTTTTTTTTTTTTTAAGTCGATCGATGCTAAATATAAAATATTTTTTAAAAAGATACATGTATATGTGTGGATTTCTTATAAATTTTTTTCATTGATGCATGTATTTCCATGATTTTTAAAATGTATAGGTGAAACTTGACTATATGATTTTTTGTATATTTTCATTCATTTAAATTTTTGTATATAATCAAAGCTAAATATGTTTAATTCTTTTTTAAAATGATTTTGCTATCCGAAAATCTTGAATGGGATAGTAAAATCAAAATTAGAAATTTTAAAATTGTTGAAATAGGGGTGATATTTTAGGAATTTAGATATGGATATTTATAAAGCATTTTAATAACGGCCAAATATGGAACAAATCCATATATGGGCAATTACGTCTTTTTACACACCAAAACTGCATATTCATGTATCGTGAAAAACTATAGGAACCTACTGAATTTTAAAACTGAATAAATAAAATACATTTTGAATCATAAATTAAATTCACGAAACTTTGTATAAGATCATGACATTTTGAGTCCAAATTTTGAATTTAAGCTCAAATATTGATTATAGGTAGGTTAGACATGTCTTTTCTTTTGAAATTAAGTGCAATCGAAACTTTTTAAAAATTCGGTTAAAATTATATGAAATGAGGCATAAAATTGTACAACAAAATTAAGGCTGTCAGCATCTGGAATTAGAATTTGAGTGGATGACAATGACCATACCCAATTTAGTATCGTAACTCATAAGAGAGGATGTGATATGATCATATGACGATGGTAACTTGAGCAGTTCTCAGCCGCCAACCTTATGGTAAGGACCAATATATATATATATAAACAAAGAGTGTCACATGCACGCACTTACTTCGTACCACAAAAGAAGTTGTGGCCGGAATGGTAGATTTGGGGGAAAAAAAACAAAAAGAAAAATCAGGTCTAGATTGTTAAATTTGGATAAGAATGCAAATTTATCAAACTTATATATATATATATATATATATAGAGAGAGAGAGAGAGAAGCATTCTAATCAGCAAATGCTGACTTTAACTAAAATAAGTAAAGAACATAAGCTCTTGGATTCCATTCACTTAATGGATGATTCATCTAAAGATTCCAATCCAAGAATTTGTATTCTTTGCTTACTTTAGGTTAAGGTCAGCAAATACTCACTAGAACATATATATATATATATATATATATATATATATATATATTTCAATGGATTATAGTGATCCACCAAAGTTTAGACATGCATTCTTGTCAAACAATCTGTTTTTGTGTTCACACAATTTCAAAGGAAATATGAACTTTTGGGGTGTTTAGAAAATCTAAAAATTTAGGGGGTAAAATAAATTTAATTTGTTTAGTTTTTATTATAATTGTTTGTAAGTTTATATGATTGGTTGGGAGGCAATAAGAGGAGTTCAAGTTCATACAAGCTTTTTAGACGTGGATAAATCGAGTTGATTAGTTTGAAATGGAGGGTGTTCTCTCTCCCTTGACCTAAGAACTGCAGTTTAAATTGACTAACTATTTTTGGATCGCACTTGAAAAGATGAATTTGACTAATTGACTATGCACTGTGTGTGTGTGTGTGTGTGGAATAGGGATGCGCGTGGGAAGAAATACCTGTTGAATACGACGTTTAGAGAAACTTTTTTTTTTTTTCCTTCTTTCTTTTTACCTTTCGGTTTCAGTTGGACACTACACAGCGACCCAATTAAACTCTTTAAGTCAAAAATTTCTCTTATTTTCCTCCTCTGTCCTAGAAAATAAGAGCCAAACAGAATTCATATATAGAGCCAACTTCTAAGTAGTGGTCGGCAATATATATATATATATATAGATCAAAACTCTCTTGAATTGAGTCAATTCAAGGATCGGATCCCACATTGGATGTAATGGAAAATCGCCAAGAGTTGGCAGATTTCGTTATTCATTTTGATAATTTAGATTCCCTTAAAGAATTCAATGATAATAAGATATTAATTAAAAACGATATAAGGAACATGAGTTTTTGCTCAATGCTTCATGTCTCTCCCATTAAAGGATAAAATTATGGGTTCTATTCCTTTAGATGAGAATTGGCCCATTAATTAATTACTCCCCTACCCACTAACAACTAACCTATCCAATATATAGTTAACGGAAAATGCTTTATGTCCCACAAGTGAATCCCAGATGATATGATGTGGCTGAAGATCTAACCATTCTTTTTTTTAGCAAATTCTTTATTGATAAAAAATGAAGAGTCAGGATTTATATGAGAGGTATTTTTGGGTAAACTGTGATTTTTTTCTCATTCAAAATGTCTCCATTTTTTTACCCTTTATTTATTTTTTTTTAATACCGATAGATAACTATGATTTTCAAAATATACTGTGCAAATTGTTGTAACTGAGGTGACTTGTACCCAGGTGGACCGGACCTTAGCATTCCTGTGTTACAAATTTTGTAAAAGTCCTTAAAAGTTGTGAGATAGCCACTGCGTCACCTCATTGATCTATCAATAACAAAAATTGGGATCCATTGGTGAATTAAAGGGTGGGATTAATCATGAGGTCCGCTGAAAAACATGGTCTTGTTTAATTTTCTTTACCGATGATTATAGATACCATCTTTCTAATAGTATGTGACGATACTTGAACGTCAACATAATGTCATTGTTGCTAAAAGTTAAGCATTAATTATCCATTTAAAATACGTTAATTAATGACCAATGGAAAATTTAACTCAGTTATAATACCTCTTTTAACCCTTGAAAACGTTAAGAGAGGGGATCCAGATTTTTTAGTGATCTGACATCAGATCACCATGTGGTGATCCACCGTTGAGATGGTGTCATCCTACGCTTTGAAGAGATCTAAGGGTCCATATTTATTTGTCATGACTTGATACTAAAAATCAAATTTCTTTTATCAATAATCTTATATATGTTCAGGGCCGGTCCTGAGATTTAGGGGGCCCTAAGCGAACTTCCAAAATGGGGCCCTACGTAGTACATAATGACACAATTTTTTTTATATATATATAACTACAAATTTTTATTATTATATTTGTTAGTACACATACAAAGTTTGATGGTGCATATCATTACTATAATCATTTAGTAAAAGAAAATACAATTACAAAAAAAGAGGTTGAATAGAAAAACATTCCGGCTCAATTTCATTATCTTCATCCACAAAGTTTTCATTCTCAGTCACATTCTGATGTTTTTCAGTCAAAACTTTTTCAACTAAACTTGAAGCATCTGTTTGTTTATTACTAGTAATAAACTTGTCAAGACCTTCTGCTTGAGATTGAATAAATTCTTATATTTTTTGCTTCTTTTTCTTTTTTTTCATGTCCAGAAATATACTTTCTACTAGGAGGGCATAATTATATGATCAAATCTAAAACAATAAAGAAATTAAAAATCAATTTACTTCTCTAAAAAATTCATAAGAAATTTTCAATATTTATATGTCAAAATTTATTTCTTATATGATAATGTTTCGATTAAAAAAAAAAATAGTAATACGAAGCTAATACAAAAGCACGTCTAAACTCCTAAATAAAAGTCTAAAAATCTCACTTTCATAACAAAGGGCAATAATATACTATAATACCAAGCAAATATAAAGTCCTAATTCCTAAATTAAAATCCTAAATAAAAAATTTAAATCCCATATCAAATAAATAATAAAAAAAAATTTAGGGCCCCTTAAAATTGGGGGCCTCAAGCAATTGCTTTAGTATGCAAAAGCCAAGGGCCGGCCCTGTATATGTTTCCCACGATTGATTGACAACACCGAAATGCTCACCACCAATATCATAACATATCACTAGCAAATTCGGATTTTAAGAGAGGAAGTGACTTGATTTTTTTTTTCCTCGATTCTCTATACATGTCACGTGACATAATTATTTGATAATGCCAACTTATTACGGAGTATATGTCACAGATATATATATGTATCTAATTTTACTTATAAATTGGAAAAAAAAAAATTCTTAATCTTTAAATATTTATATAACTTGATCATGATAAAACTCTATAACATTACATTTGTATATAGTTGTCCGTATATTAATCAGTGTCTACAAACCTAATAACCCCATCGTCAGCCTAAAATCTTTGAGAGTAGAGTTTTCGAGTTCGAGCATGTAAAATTAAAGCGAGGAGAGTGCCAAAAAAGCAAAGGGAACCCCAGACAATGAACGTTACTCTATAGCATTCCATCCCCATGCATCTCCCATCACCATTTCCAGCTCTACGATAAAGAAAAGCCGCTAAATAACCGAAAAGCAACGATCCGATCGGAATATTGGCGATCACGATATTATGGTTGATGCTGAAATTCTTTGCGCCAAAAAGCTCGGTGGTTGTGGAGACAGAAATGGAAGTAATTGCGCCAGTACAGATGCCTATGATGGCAGTGCTTGTGTAGAGAGAGAGGGTGGTTGAGTTGAGAAGTAAAAAGAAAGCTGCAGACATTGGGGCCATTAGCGCTGCAATAGAGGCTGGTCTTGAAACTATATGCTTGTTCCTGATTCATAATAATGTACATAATTGCACAACAACCAGAAAGGAAATTAAGTGAGTTCAACAGATCATAATTAAAAATATTACAAGTAATAATATATGAGTTTTTGTATGAGATGTCCCATGCATGATGCGTCTATCTACCTAATTAATAAAGGAGCTGGGGAAGGAGTTGCCAATTCAATGGACTCCTTTAATTCTTTAAATGACACATAACTAAAAAAGTTTGCATTAAACCCCTCCATGACAAAAAAAATGCTGAGAATTCTGATTACATCGATGAGATTTTTGATTACTCATAATAGAGCGCTAGCCACGTTAGGCCATAGTAGAGCATTATTTATAATGGGGCACTGTGAGTAGGTGAAAATTCCTTCCTCATTTCGAGTAGGTGGGAATCCCATTCATGGAATTTCCAATCCTGTGATGATTATTATCATATTTTCACACAGAGAGAAAAATATTAGGAATCTTGAATCTATTGACTGGAATTTCAGCTATTTATAGTGGGTTGGCAAAAATGAGTAAATAGAAAATTTTACATTAACCCTGCTTTCACATCAACACTACTTTCACGGTAAATGTAGCATTAGATGCAGAGATGCTACCTCCATGAAAGCTTACTCACCAAAAATCACAATGATTCCATGGAAGGTTTCTGAAGATATTAACTAGAAAAAATTGGTAATATTTTGAAAAATAAAAAAATTAGATTTTTTTACGACAATATTTTTTAGAAACTCATCGTTGGATCACATACTGTAATTTTTGGTAAGCATGACATTCATAATAAATGTATCGAACTCAATGATTGATTTTTCAAAATTTTACATACCCTAGCCTTGCATCAATTGTGAAACTTTTGAGAGAGAGAGAGTTACCTAGAGAAACAGTAATCCAGAAGAGACGGCATGAGACGACCAAAGAAGCCAAAGGAAGAAGACAAGGAGACCAAAGAAGATGTTCGAGAGCAGCCACGAGACTCAGCTATTTGTCCCAAGTTATTCAAAAAGACAAGCCCAATTGTCGCACCAGATAAGTATATACAAAAATATAACCAAAATTCAACCTTCCTCACCATCAACATCACTCCAATCTCCTCCTTCTCACTCACCCCATCACAAACATATCTAATACTACTTTCTCTCTCTTTACCCTCATTCTCCACCATCTCCACCCCATCACCACACTCTATTCTCTCAATAGTAAGATCACACACTCTACTCTCTCTATTCCCCAACCATTTTCCCTCCAATGCTATTAACTCTCTAATTTTCTCACCCACCGGAACCACTAAAAGAGCTAACAAAAACACCCCAATTCCGATCAAATTATTCATCGGAGAAAACCCACTTGACCTCAATCCCAAACTACTAATCACAGCATAGATTCCGGTCACTGTTGTTATCACAAACATAACAACAAACCCACCTTCCAATTTTTGCCCCTTTCCAATATTGATTTCTGCAACAAGTGGTGCAGCTACAAGACATCCCACTAGAGGTAATATAGAGTTCAAAAGAAGATATGCTTTGGCTCTTTTAATGGGTACTGAAGAAGAAAACAGAGCATCAACAACATCTGTGTAAATCTTGGCACTTAATCCTTGATAACTAGTTGATAATCCCACAGCAACTTGGCGATCGGACGGGAAATTTCTAATGGATACAACATAACAAACAGTGTTGATCCAACAAATGCTGTTTCCAGCCAAAACACTTAGTAAAAATATGTGCCAGTAAACTAGATTAGGGACTTGGTTTGTTATGAAGAGATATTGAAGGCCATAACCAATTAACCCAATCGTAGAACCCATCATAAGGACAAGCCAGAGAGGGAGGTAAACCGCGGCGATGCCGGAAAACCAACCAAGGAGTTTTCCGGCATCGGAGGCGAAAGCAAGGTTGTTGAGTTGAAGCTGAGACATGGAGAGAAGGTTTTTGAGTTGAGAGGAGTAAGCTGGGAGATTAAAGTTTGTTCCATTTAGAGATTGGAGCCATATAACACCCACTAAGCTTAGCCATTGAAAAGCTCTGGAAGAAGGCATGGCAAGAGCCTACAGAACGGTAGATAAATTTTGGGTACTTGGAAATTTTTGAACTGAAACTGTTGGTTTTTAAAGGGTTTGTTATGTGGGGTGTGGCGCGTGGGGTTGCGTGTGGGAAAAGGGCTAGAATGAGAAAGGAGGAGAGAGAGTCAAGAAATGCAGGCAATGGAGAATGACATGGGCTGTCTGGTTTGCAAACAAAAAAACAATGAGGTGTGGCACGAGCCATCATGTGTACATGTATTGCCCCTTCTTTAGTGTTTTCTGTTGTATGTGTGTGGGGGGAGAGCATGAATACATGGTTGCTAGCATTAATGGTACAGTTAATGGAAGATATAAGACTCACTTTAATTTCTGGGAGTTTATTTTGTGCGATCCCTATGCTTTGGGAGAAAGATTTTATTTGATATTCTTTTCTTTTCTGTGGAGAGAAATTATAGGGAGCTAGATTTGTCACCCATGACATCATCTATGAACATGCACCATGTCGGCTCAACTTCTTTTTTTTTGGGTACTTTTTTTTTTTTGGTTGAGTTAGGATTCTGCTGTTTGTTAAGAGAGAAAATAAAAGGAGAGAGAGAGAGAGAATTTCGGTAGTAATCTAATACACGGATCTGCAGTATATCAAATTTATGACATTGTGTTCCTTCTATGAGTTTGAATTTAGTAAAAATATGTCACGATATATAGAAAAATTGAATTTTGTTGATATTTAGCTTAATTACGACAATCACTTATTAGTAGGGCTTGGTATGGCTGCAGAGCAAGTATGGTGCGGCTCAGCAGCCATTTGGTCTTTTAGCCAATGTAAATCAAGTATTTCGAAAAACTGATCTTTGGATTGAATATTATTCCAGTGTATGATAGGCATGTCAAAAATCACAGTGATCCGACGGTCAATTTATGAAATTCAGACTGTGAAAAATCTTAATGTACTATATATCAAATACAAATTGTTAAATTTAAAATTTTAAAAATTAATTTTTAAAAACATACAAACTAAAAACTTAATGTTAGAGCACCTATGCCAATGACAGCAAGCGTTCAATCCCTGCAATTTAGCAAAACAATCAAGATATTGAGATGCAAAAAGTTGTACAAAGAAATATGAATAATTGATCAAGCAAAATCAATCAATGATGGAATTCTTAGATGCACACACCAATATACCAAACATGATGGAGAAATTCAACTAAATATTAATTCTTAAATGAGAAATAATATTAAATTTTGATTATTGATCATTTATAATGAAATTTTGTATATATAAAACATTATTTGGAGACTCCTTTATCTAATATCTTGAGATTTGTACAAAATTTTCAGAAGTAGGGAGATCGAGCTCGTTAACATACTCATGAGGCTAGGGCTCCCTCACAATTAATTTTTTTCATTTTTGTAATAAACTAGAAATGGATTAGAAATGAAGATCAAGTGTAGTATTTGTGCTGATCAGTCACTTAATTTTGTAACATCAGTACTCATCAGCAGATCGAGTCCACTCAGGCACATGCATGTATGATCGTTCTAGTTAACCTCAATAACATAAGCTAAATAATTATTTGACCAGATGATCATTATGCACTTCTTCGGAATATTAGATTTAATTAGTAAGATTCGTCATCCCACTTTTATTTCCATGGCAGTATTATTTATCAGAAGAAAAGGATTATAATTAAAATATTTTGGTTGCTTTCACAGTCTTTCAAGGGTAGATGTTCAAAGAACTAACATGAATATATATATATATACATATGGCCAATGTAAAATGGGTATTTTGAAAAACTGACCATTTTGTATTTCAAAAACCGGTGGTCCGATCACTGTAATTTTTGGCATGCCAGTCATACATAGGAAGAATATTAAATTCAATGGTCAGTTTTTCAAAATACCCATTTTACATTGGCCAAAAGGCCAAGTCCTCATATGAGGAAGTCCTCACAGGAACGGAACTATAGATATATATAGGTCACGTTTCGCTAACCATTCTTTTTACCATTATTTCTACCATCCGTTTTTAAAACACCAATATAAGTTGAATATTTTAAAAAATCGACCGTTGGATTTGATACTTTTCTTATACAAGTCATATATGCCAAAACCACGCTGACCCAACGGTCAGATTTTAAAAAACCTCACATTAAAAAACTGCGATATTTTTAATTATAATAACTTTTCACGGTGGCTTTTTTCAGAAACCAACTGTTAGATCACTGTAATTTTTGGCATATGTAATGTATATAAGCAGAATATGTAATCCAACGGTCAATTTATCAAAATATTCGACCCACATTGGCATTTTGAAAACGGATGGTAGAAATAATGGTAAAAAGAATGGTTAGGGAACCTGTCCATATATATATATATATATATATCATGGTGGCAATTACCTTACTTAATGAGATATACATTATTTAAAAGAAAAACTTGAAGCTTCAAGCATGTTGAGGATTAAAAATCAATTGTTCAAAAGTTTTTTTTTTTTTTTTGAAATTGCTATGTATAGATACAAACTACAAAGTACTACCTCCAAAGTATCGCTACAAAAAAGAAATGGTGTGAATATTCAGAACTATCTATTGGTGATTTTCTGAAACTATCCTCATTTAAATTTTTTCTATATAGTGATACTTGTATTGATTCCTACTTGTAGCGATGTATAATATCACTCTTTTTTAAAATAAAAAACAAATTAGATGTTTATCATTCAATTTTAATTAAATCTGTTAACACTGTAAGAGCCTTGGAGAATGTTAAGAAATTAAATAAATAAAAAAAGTGTTTGAATCGGGTATTAATACTAGAAGGTGTCAATTAGCCTATTGATAAAGTAGGATCACATAACCAGATTCTCCTCTAAGAAAGTCTTAAGCCAATCATGTGGTTAAACCAGACTAAGCATTCAGTCTCATCACATAGTGCAAATTTTGCACAAATTGTGAATAGAAGGGAGATCAGAGACTTGAATTCGAGTTCCTAGCTCTTTCATCAAGGCGGAAAGAATTTAAGGCTTAAAGAAAAGGAGAACGCTACCTTCAATTGTGTAGCTCATAAACTAAATTGGTTTCTTAAAAAGAAAAAAAAAAAAAAAAAGAGAGAAGGGTTAACGATCTTTTTGTATCATGAACTTTGAAAAAAATACCAATATAGTGCCTAAATTTTAGTTTTGATTAATTTAGGTCATGAATTTTAAAAGTTGTACCAGTGTAAAATATTGAGTGACAGAACCAATATTCCGTAAGTTAAATGTCAATTGCAGTCACATGACTGTCCATGTGGTAGCCACGTGGGTCTGACGTGACTTAAGTTGATTGATTAGTGACATTTTAGTACCTTAAGTTGGTTGATTAATTGCAACTTAAGTCACGTCAGATCCACATGATTGTCACGTCAGACTCACGTGTAGACATCCAGGTCAGACTGACGTGACTGCCATGTAGACTGCTACATGATCGCACATGACATTTAACTAACGGAATGTTGGTTCCATCAGTCAATATCCTACATTAGTATAACTTTTAAAATTCATAAACTAAATCAAGTAAAATTAAAGTTAACTACATTGGTATTTTTCTCAAAGTTTAAGGTACAAAAATATCATTAATCCAAAAAAGAATAAGATAATACTCAAAATAAAAAATAAAAATATTTTTTTTTATGCTAATTAAAACCCATCATTTCACATGGGGTTTCCATAAAATTTTTCGGATGCTAGTATGACAAATTGTGAATGGAAATGTGATTTTTTTGGTTCATTTGTGAAGTTTAATGATCTAAATCGTAACCATCCATGTTTGGCGACTTTTATACAGGGACCATTCATGCACGTTTTGAGAGAGACAAAACAACAACCCAAAATAATATATATATATATATATAGATAGAGAGAGAGAGAGAGAGACAGTTCCCTTGTCGACACATATTTTTACTCCTAATTTGACACGAGGTTTTCAAAACTCAGTGTGGGGATGAGTATTTTGATAAACTGACCGTCCGATTAGATATTCTGCTTATATACATTATGTATGCCAAAAATCACATTGATCCAATGGTTGGTTTTTCAAAAAACTGACAGTGACAGTTTCATATAGTTTTTTACAGTTTATTTTGAAACTGTGATATCTTTTAAAAAGCAGCCGTTGGATCGATGTGATTTTTTGTATATATGATGTATATAAACTGAATATCCAATCCAACGGTAAGTTTTTCAAAATACTCATCCCACGCTGGATTTTGATAACCGCGTGTCAAATTAGGAGTAAAAATATGTGTCAAGGGAACCTGTCCCACATATATATATATATATATATATATATATATATATATATATATATATATGGGGTATTGTGGTTACTGGTAGTCTGGTACTCTGGGCCAACTAACGCGCACCTGATTTATAAATTTTTTTTTTCAATCCGATCAAAGACAGGTCTCATCTATGCAGAAATTAAGGTATTCATGTGGCCTGCGAATGCCCAACAATCAATTTCGAATGAATCGAATCTAATAAATAGACCTTGTCTATATATTGCTTCAATCCACTTGGTTACGGCTCCAAACCATAAAACCTTGTCTACACGTAATGCAGCGAACCAGAGATTTCCCTGGCCGAGCCGTGAGGTGTCCATAGGTCGGTGTTATTCTTCAATGCACCTACAGCATACGGACTTATAGTTAAAATTTAACCTGCAGCATCAAATACTTGCAAGATGCATTGGTTAGCATAGGCATCCTACGTACACATAATGCATCTTGTATTAGGTGACTTGATTTATAATTATTTGTATATTATATTTTGAAAAATTGATCGTTGGATTAGATATTCTTTTTATGAATATCATGTGTCCCAAAGATCATAGTGATTTAATGATCAGATTTTGAAATAACTGACTGCGAAAAATGGTGACATTTTGAAGAAGAAAAACGTCACAGTTTTTCGCAGTAATATTAATTAAAAAGGTAAAAAACAATTTTAATTAAGAGAAGACAAGAGAAAATTTTAATTAAAAAAGTAAAAAACAATTTTGTGATTTCCCACCTTGTTTGGGAGTTTAGGACAGAAAAGAAAGTGATTTATTTTCCTCCTACTTGGGAGTTGAAGAAAAGAGAAGATTTATTAAATGAGTGTTTTATCAATATGATCTCCCTCTTTAAAATAAGAGTTAGGACATGTTCAAAGGGTAGGACACAAATGTGTTTTGTATTTTCTTTTCTATTAATAAATGAGTGAAATGGGTATTGATAAAATTTCATTGAAGTTTCTTTCTCTTATTTCCAAATCTTCCAACTTGTGGGAAGAAAGGAAAAGTGAGGCTGAAAGGGTTCTAAATCCTCCATTTCTCTTCTTTCAGGAGTTGTTTGGCAAATATGAAAACATAACTAATTGAAGATGAGCTCGACTTATTTTTATTCCGATCAACATTGTTTTATAAGTTTGATTTTTTTCTGAAAATTAGTTCAGTCTTATCTACAAAGTCAGTCATAAATATATTTTTTTTAAACAAACTATAATCTAATTTATATAAAAATCAAATAACGAATAAAAAGAAAAAGACTAAACTTGACTTGATCCAGTTTTCAGAATTTCCAAACAACCCCTCATCTTCCCATTAAAACTCCCAAACAAGAGAAAGGAGGAACCACAGCCCCTTCATTTCCTTCCTTGTTTTTGTTTGGAAACTTTTGTACAATTAATGAGCATTCATGAATGTTCTGAGAGAGACAAAACAACAACCCCACAGGAAAAAAAAAAAAAAAGGTTTTGGGAGAGGGGTCATTAATTGAATTTGTTTTGCTAAATATCTATTGGGCTTTTGTTGAAAATTGAATTCCACTGCTATTTTTAATTTAGATTCATCATGTGGAAGAGATTATTACAAAAACAAATAACTGCCTTTACAAAAGATAATGGTTACAAATGATGGTGGAAATTTGAAATCGTGACAATTTGAGAAATCTGAAATTAATCTTATACAATTATTGGTACAAGTATGGTCGCAATTTTAGATGATGGATTAGTAACTTCAATTGTTAGACAAGAATCATTCAATTTGTGTAGAACATTCAAAAAAGCCGTACACATTTGCTTGATTAATTAATTAATATATATAAACACATGCACACCCACAAAAATGGTAGTGAAAATTGAAGTTGGAATATTTTGAGAAATGTAAAAATTGATCTTATCTATACTTCTATACTAATCTATAGGAACTAATATATAAAGCTACTACTAGAGTTAAGTGTACTTATATTTACTTTTCATAATTACCCTCCACAGAAATAATATTTACTATTATTTACAAAAATAAAAGGATATATATATATATATATATATATATATATATATGAAAATTTCAAACTATCCATTACTTTATAACTACCCTATTTCATTTTTTTTTTCTCTAAATTTTTAATAGCCATTTTTTTAATTCAAATTTTTATACTCAATTATGTCTTTTTTTTTTTCTTTTTTTATAGAATATCCAAATAAGCTGTACACATTTGCTTGATTTAATTTATATATACACACATGGGCATGTACATGCACACAGAAACTGACGCGATGATTACGTGAGTTGAGTCAATGAACTTAATCCCAAGTTACAAATTTTTGACAGTTTATAATTTAGAAATTGATTGTAGGCGTGGAGATACAAGTTCACTACTTAAAGTAAATTACCACAAATTTGTCAAAGACGATAATCGAATCCATGACCTCTTAAATGAGAGCCATGGGCCTGGCCGGACTAACCCCAGTTGGTTCGGTTCCCAATATTTTTTAGGTGTATAAAAAATGAATGTGAATTGGTAACTCGAATAAAATCGGAAGTCCGAAAGTTTTCAAAGGGCAAAAGAAGTACCAAAATGGGTTATGTACCCATATATAAGTTCTTAAAATAAATATTTTATACCACTAAATCCAAGAATCTTTTCAACATTAAACCCGATGCTATAAAGTTCTAATGAATTATATAACCTTTAATAAAAACGAATAGCATAAAGGATTAATGTAATTAATCAATTCTGTGTAATTGAGATTAAAAGTTAGTTGAGTTGAATTGAGCTGTAATATCTCTTTATGTGGCCTGCGTTTGCCCCACAATCAATTTCGAATGAATCGAATCTAACAAACAAACCTTGTCTATATATTGCTTCAATCCGGCTACTTAATTGGCTACGGCTCTGAACCATAACCTTGTCTACACGTAATGCAGCGAAATATATTGCATCAATCCGGCCACATGGCTACGGCTCTGAACCAAAACCTTGTTTACACGTAATGCAGCGAAACTGAGACTTCCCTGGCCGAGCCTTGAGGTGTCCATAGGTCGGTGTCATTCTTCAATGCATCTACAGCATACTGACGTATAGTTAAGATTTAACCTACAGGCTACACTGCAGGGGCGGAGCAAGGGGGCAGTGGGGGCAATTGCCCCTCTCAACTTAAAAAAAAAAAAAAATGAATTTTATATATATTTAGTATATATTTGATAGAAAATGTAAGAGTGCTCCCTTTTCAAATTTTATTTTCATCCCTTTAATCTCTTATTTTATAAATTTTAGCCACCAAATTTATAATTGTACTACTTCAAATAGTCATTAAATCATTGGTCATTATAATTCTATTTGAGATATGAACTTAAAATTTGTCCTTAATTAGTAGTTTTAGAAGAGTATTTATCCTTCTATCGGTCTCTAATTTAATGTCCAATTTGTAGAAAGTGTAGTCAATTTATTTTAAATTACGTAATTAAAATTGGAGTTTAAGTACCTGCAAGGCTGCAATAAAACTAAATTTACGAAATTTAATAAGTTGGCTATGTTCAAAGAGGAGAATAATATATAATGTCAAATCTAGAACGCGTACCAATTCTGAATTCATATAAAAGTATATATATATTTGCCTCTGGGAGCGCTGCCCCTGAACCGCCACGCAATTGTTAATTAATCACAATAGTGCCCCGTCTGAAGCAAATTCCTGGCTCCGCCCCTGGGCTACACACCAAATACTTGCAAGATGCATTGGTAAGCATACGCATCCTAGCAGCGGGTAGGTACACCTAATACTTCTTGTATTAGGTGATTTGATTTATAACTATTTGTATATTATATTTTGAAAAATCGATCGTTGGATTGCATACTTTTTTTATGAATGTCAAGTCTCTCAACGATCAAAGTGATCTGATCGAGATCAGATTTTGAAATAACTAACTGCGAAAAAATTGTGACATTTTGAAGAAGAAAAAAGTCACAGTTTTTGCTGTAATTTTTTTCAAAAACTATCCGTTAGATCACTGTAATTTTTGGCAGACATGACATTCAAAAGAGAAATATCTAATCCAATGCACGGTTTATTTTTCAAAATATGGTGTACAAGTAGTTCTAAAGCAAGTAACCTTATGCATTAGGTGCACCTGATGTTATCATGCTTGGCCTATTGGTTAGCACACAATTACAAAATGATAATCTGTCAAAGTTATCTTAGATAATCCAATTATTGGGTAAATGAAGGAAAACACTTTTAATCTCGATATCCTTCTCATCCCAAGCTTACGATGCCCAATTGTTTTCCTCCATTGTTTTGTAATAGGACGTCCACCATATTTTTTTCCCTCATCAAAGCAATTTTCCCTCATATTTTTCCATCTTTTAAGGGTCTGCTTGCGGGTCTAGAAAAGAAGAGAAGACGAGAAAATTTTAATTAAAAAAATAAAAAAATTGTGATTTTGGAAGTTTAGGACAGACTCCTACTTGGGAATTGAAGAAAAGAGAAGAGATTTATTAAATGAGTGTTTTTATCAATATGATCTCCCTCTTTCAAATAAGATTTAGGACATGTTCAGAGGGTAGGACACAAATGTGATTTGTATTTTCTTCTGTATTGATAAATGAGTAAAATGGGTATTGCCAAAATTTCATTGAAGTTACTTTCTCTTATTTCCAAATCTTCCCACTTGTGAGAAGAAAGGAAAAGTGAGGCTGAAAAGGTTCTAACTTCTAAATCATCCATTTCTCTTCTTACAGAAGTTGTTTGCCAAATCTCAAAACTTGACTGGAGAGGGTGAAAACCGGTTAGTGTTTTGTCAAGCTACACGAGTCTAAAAGTTGATCGGGTTGCGGAACATAATGTTAGGACAGATCGGGAGACTCGGACTTAGATCATCTACCATGGTACCCGAGTATATTACTTCATCGTGTACCCGTAAGAAGAACCACGTGATCAGGGTGCAAGAACCCGATCAATATTGGGACTTTCCATTCCTATTTGGAGAAGCTGACATAGACATGATTGATAAGACGTCTTAGTATGTCTTCGCTGTTGTGATTATGAAGGTATGCCTAACACCAAAAAGTACGAAATGATTGCCTGGGTAAGGCTATTCTTAAATGGCCACATGAATAATTCACGCAAACATTAAATAGGATTAGAAGTGAAAGGAGTGGATTAGATGACTAAACCATTGAGGTGATGATCACCATCGTACAAATGTCAGATCACTTCAAACGACTACATAAAAGCACAACTCAAGAAGATTAAGGTATGCTCTCGCACCCCCAACCTAGCTGCCGGGTCGGCCCTGAGATTTGGGGGGCCTTAAGCGAACTTCTAAAATGGGGCCCTAAGAAACTCTTAAGAAATTTTCAATGTTTATATATCAAAAGTTATTTCTCATATGATAATGTTTCGATTAAAAAAAATAGTAATAAGAAGCTAATACAAAAGCATGTCTAAAGTCTTTAATCAAAATCTAAAAATCTCAATCTCATAACAAAGGACAATAATATATTATAAATCTATAATACCAAGCAAATATAAAGTCCTAAATCCTAAATTAAAATCCTAAATAAAAATTTTCAATCCCATATCAAATAAATAATAATAATAATAAATTGAAAACAAAGGATAACAATAAAGAAAAAAAAAATGGTTGCTTACTTGCTTTCTTTGAGTTCATCAAGTTAGGGTCCTTCCGTCCTTGGAGAGTGGAGACTCTAGGAAGGGAATAGAGGATAAGAGATTGAGAAATAATATTTTTTTTTCCCACAAGAGACAAGTAATCAATCAATCTAAGGGAGGGGAAAAGCCAAAAAAAAT